>VDFB02056801.1:0-20224 GCA_007258455.2 Sequoia sempervirens
GCAAGTCTCAAAGTACAAAATCTGAAAGAGTTATTGCAAGTGATGAGAGAAAGAAATTGAATGATGGCTTTATTCAAGTTGAAAAGAAGAGAAGATTCAGAAGACATGGGCACAACACTAGGTTCAATTATTCTTTTTTCGTTTACTATTTTATTTGCAATAGTTTTGGCCATAAGCATGTGGACTGTAGAAAAGCTCTAGTAAGAAGAAAAAGCTTTGTCAACAAAAATGCATTTACACCTCTATAAAATTTTAATATCATTTTCTACAAATGCAATAAATTTTTACACATTTCTAGGAATTGCAAAAGAAATTTGGTGAGTCCTCTACCAAAAACAGGAAGGAAAGGATCAAAATATAAAAGTCATGAATCAAATAAAGTCTGGAAGAAAATTTCAAAAGATAACAAGTCAAATAAATGAATGATTGCTCAAATTTCTCTACATGCTCAAAAAGAGAAGAATCTGTGGATCATAGACAATAGATGCTCAAGCCACATGACAACAGATAAAAGTAAGTTCATAAATTTCAAGAAATTTGAAGGAGATTTTGTGACTCTTGGAAATAATTTTGTTGCCAAAATCACCTTCAAGTGTAATTTGAGTCTTGATGGTGGTAGGACAAAGACACATGATGTTTTGTATGTTGAAGGACTAAAACATAATTTTTCAAATGTAAGTCAGATATTTGATAAAGGTTATAAGCTATCCTTTAGTCTTGAAGGATGTGAAATCAGGAAATCAAGTATTAAAGAGCTGATTGCAGAAGGAAGTAGGACAAACAATGACATATATCATCTCAATGAGCTAAATGGACAAAATTGACTTACCGTGTAGAGAGAAGAAAGCTGACATTACCATAGAAGGTTGGGACATTTCAAGTTTGATGACATTGTAAAGATTATCTTAGGAGGAATGGTCCAGGATATGCAAAAGATTAAGAAGCCTCAATCTACCAGTTGCAAACCATGTCATGAAGGAAAATAGACAAAAAGTAGATTTTCAACTAAGGAGTATTCTACATCAAAACCATTGGATATGGTCTATACAAATCTGTGTGAACCTATGGAGATTTTCCAAAGAATGGAACAAAATGATCTTGTTCTGTCCCTCGGTTGAAAGAGATGCCCTGAGCAATTGGAGAAGCACTTTGATAGACAAATTTTATTTTGCCGACCCAATGAAGGTATTCGCGTTTGTTCCACCAGACAACAAGGATCACATTTTTCACACTTCGTTCAAATAATAGTTGTACCCGTATGGAATTCTTTTGTTTTTCAATATTATCCTTATCATCATTCCTATTATCCTCCTCACCAATCCAACCAGGAGTCTACAAGGAGACAAGTATTTCATGATGCTCCTTCATGATTACACTAGAATGGCTTGGATTATTTTTCTAAAAGAGAAGTCATAAGCATTTGAGAAGTTTAAGGCATTAAAGGCATTGCTAGATAATGAAACTGACAAATAGTCAAAGTTTTGAGATCAGACAGAGGTGGAGAATTCACTTTTAACAAGTATGAAAAATTCCCTGAAGAGCATGGGATCTAGAGACCATTTTCTACTCCTAGGACTCCACAACAAAATAGAGTTGCAGAAAGGAAGAACCGAATTGTATAAAATATGGCAAGAACAATGTTAAGTCACGAAAATATACTAGATATTAACTAGAGAGAAGCAATTCACACTGCAGTAAATATTCTAAACAAAGCTCAAATCAGACCTAAGTTTGATAAAATACCACATGAGCTATTGAGAGGAAGAACAGATTCAGTCAAACATCTCAAGATATTTGGAAGCAAGTGCTACATCAAAAGGGATGAAGAAAACTTGGGTAAGTTTGATTCTAAGTCTGATGAAGGTATTTTCCTTCACTATTCTATGACAAGCACAGTATACATGTGCTATAATAAAATATTGAAGAGGATAGTAGGAAGTGAACATGTAA
The DNA here is from genome assembly GCA_007258455.2 of Sequoia sempervirens. NCBI lineage: Eukaryota > Viridiplantae > Streptophyta > Pinopsida > Cupressales > Cupressaceae > Sequoia > Sequoia sempervirens. The sequence goes on from VDFB02056801.1 coordinate 1,951, forward strand.
GAGTTGATGAGATAATTCAGTATACCAACATTCTGAAAGTTGAAGATGATGAAGATACAATCTGCAACAATGATGAAGACTCATAAGTTGATTCTAAGAACACTAGTACAAAGTCTCTAGCAAGGTATGTACAAAAAAATCAATCTAAATACTAGATTATAGGAGACAAGAATAATGGAGTAAAAACAGAGAGAAAAAAATGGAAAAGCAAATGAAAAAGTACATTTTGCATTGATATCAAAAATTGAACCAAAGTCCTATACAGAAGCAAGCAAAGAAAAAGGATGGATAGAAGCCATGCAAGAAGAGTTGACCTAGATCAAGAAAAATGAAACTTAGGAGCTAGTCCCAAGACCTAAAGGCAAGAATGTCATTGGTACTAAGTGGGTGTTTAGAAATAAGCTGAATGAAGATGGAGAAGTAATCCAGAACAAAGACAAAATTGTTTGTAAAGGGTATGCTCAGGTTGAAGGTATTGATTTTGAAAAGACATTTGCTCCAGTAGCAACACTGGAGGCTATCAAAATATTTTTGACTCTTTCAACATTCAAAAATTCAAAGTATATCAGATGGATCTGAAGTTAGCATTCTTGAATGGAAAGTTGCAAGAAGAGGTTTACTTTGAGCAACCAGAAGGGTTTCAATGTTTAGGCAATCCGGATTATGTGTGCAAATAAATAAGGCTTTGTATGGATTGAAGCAAGCCCCTAGAGCTTGGTATTCTGGGTTGGATGGATACTTGCAATAGCAAGGGTTTCAGAGAAGAAGTGCAGATAGTAATCTGTACATAAAAATAAAAGGTGATCAACTACTTATAGTTTTGGTCTATGTAGATGATATCATTTTTTGTTGTAGCAATGATAACATGTGCAAAGTGTTTTAGATTGCAATATAGAGTGAGTTTGAATTGTCAATACTAGGTGAATTACCTTTCTTTCTTGGGTTGTAGATTACACAATCAAATAAAGGCATATTCATTTCCCAGAACAAGTACTTAAAGAGATGCTATATTTTGGGCAGTGTTGATGTGATTTTCGTGACCGCACAAACACAGAATAGAGTCGCCAACGGCTACCCTATTCTCTCTTCATCAAAGTATCCAACACACTAAGATTGCGAGAGAGTTCGTGACTTAAACTACAAAGGTTCCTTCAGTGCAATAGAATACCCTTAGTTGGCTTGATGTGTTTTTGCTGGTATTTCAAGGGGACTTACGCAATTGTTCGGCAGCTGATAGCAGACAACAAATTAAGGGTTTCACGTGGTTCGAATGATTTGGCAGGTGAGCACAAGTTTCCTAACACTAACTAGAAATGAACTGAATTTAAATGAGTGTAGGGATAAGAAGGTTCTAAACTCTACTCTAAGACGGGATGTGGGATTAATCTCAACAGACTTCAATCAAACTCTACTCCGCCTCACGTTGGACAGCTTACACAAAGCTGGTGCAATCTTCAAGGGAGTGGCAAGAGGTTTTCAAGTCGCAATTCGGCATCAAGACACCATCAAGACAATGCATGCCAAGACGTAAATCACAACCGAAGTTAAGCTTGTAAAATTTTCCAGTCATCCACACAAGGAAAACTTGTCATCAGCAAGCTGCTAGTGGTATGGACTAAAACGAAGTTGCCTTGATTAACACCACAAATCCACAGCTAACATCTACTTGCATGAAAATGAAATTATGCTACTTTACGCTACTTGAAGTAGAAGGGATGAAGAAACCTTGCTAGCTGCTTATAACAAAGATGAATTCACCATTCAATGAAAGATCTTTTATTGTAATAGTTTTCACAACAATCTCTTACAAATTTTTCAAGGGAAAACTTTCCTTTTCCTTCAAACTATGTTATGCTAAGCTATTACAACTAAAGTCTCTCTGCTCTACTCTCTAGTCTGATCTAGTGTCTAACTAAATTACAAATGAGGGGGATGCCCCTTTATATAGCTGGCCAAGTCCAACCGACGGCTCAAATTCAATTACAATGAAGGGCTCAGATTGAGCCACATAAAACCTAACCCTAAAAACCGCCACCAAGAAGAGTGGTGTAATAAATGAGAAATTAATGGCCACCATCTTCTAGAAGATTCTTGTTTGTAAACACATTCACACTGTTTTTCTTTCTGACTGCAAACTAGATGAGTCTAATCATCATTGCTTCGACTTCTTGAAAGGGTATGGCAGTCATGTCCTCGATCTGACTCCAAGGCGACAACTTCTTTCCCTTGCTCGAAGATGATTTTCCTCCTTGATGTTGTTCTTCAACTTTGAAGTACTTGATGGTGACCATTAATGCTTGGGTTTCCATTTTTTTCTCCATCCTGAGCTTTGAAAACATTTCTTCTTTGCCACCTGAGTTGGGCACATACTAGGTCTCGACACTTAGCCATTTTCTCCAAGTATTTGCTTCATCTCCCCAAGTCATCATGCCTTGGCCTCGGTGTTCACCCTGCAAAACAAGCAAGGAGAAGAGCATCAAAACACTTCATCATATAAACTCACCTTACTTACCTGATTTTCATGCTTTAACTTCCAAGGTCTGGGTGATCTTTGGATCTGATAGCATTCATCTTTTTTCTCTAGCAACTTTACTTTCTTCATGATTTTTCAACTTCTGCAGGCTGGGGCATATAACACTTGTGCATCAAATTCCAATGCCTTAGAAAAATTTACCTTCCTCAAGGGCGTATTTAAGAGATGCATTTTTAAAATCATCTTTTGAAAGTGTTAACATCAATTGCATCTTCTTCAAGAAATTTATTTCACCAACTGAGGTGTTGACAACTTTGATTTTATTCATCTCTGGCTCAAGAAGACTATCTTCATGAAGAATTTGAGCAAATTCACCTAGGCAATCAACTTCAAATTCATCCGACAAGGCATTTTATTTCAACAACATATTTTATCCTTCTTTCCTTAGAAAATTTTTAAATTTTCACTAAAGGAATTTCATTATTCAAGTGCTTATCAAAATTCTCCATCTCAAAATCCTTGGCGAGCTGTGGAAGATTTTAAAATCTATTCCTTGTCGAAAATGTTCGATACCCAGAAGAAAATTCCCTACAGAAAGCATCAAATCCATGGGTCTACAAACGAAGGGGTACATTTAATTTTTTGAATTTTAAACCTTAGAAAAATATTTTTCATCAAATTTATTTCCATTCTTCATCTCTGGGCGTATTTTCTTGCTCTAACTTTGAAAATTTGCATCATCTTCGTGAAGTTGGCACCTTCTGACATATCTAAGCCAATTTTATCCATGCCTCTAAAAATTTTATCTCCTCCATCAACTTGGGTGTATTTTCCTCTAGAGGAAGGTGGAATTAAATATCTTAGAAAATTTTAATGATCAAAGTTCATCTTCTCTAGGTGTGCTTCTTCTCTTTTAAAACTTAGGAAAATTTCAAATTTATCCTCCTGCCAGCTGGGCGCATTTTGGACATTCTCCTGCCATTTGCATACATGCCTTAATAAATTTCATCATCCTCTCAAGTCTGGGCGTACTTTCTCTAGAGGTGAAATTTTAATACTTAGAATTTTTTTTTAACATGTCAACACCTTTCGACACATTCAAGGGGTCTTGGAGGAATTTTAACTTAGAAACTTCTTCAATGCCTTAGAGCTTCCTCTCTCTTAACTTTGGCGCATATGACCCCTCAAACTTTCATCTTCCCTTCCTTAGAATTCTCTTTCAACTTGGGGCGCATTTACTGGATCCAACTTCAAATTTAAAGCACTTAGAATACTCTTCAAGTCAAGGCGTAAATGAGGGGTCATACTTTAAATTTTAAATGACTTAGAAACCTTTTAATTTACCTCAAATAGCTAAGGCGCATGCATGGGGTCTTACTTCCAATTAAAAACACTTGGAATATTCTATATTCTCCCCTTCAGTCAAAGGCGCATTTAAGGGGGTGAGCTTCAAATTTCACACACTTAGAATATTTTTTTCCAACTCTTCTCAGGCAAAGGCACATTTGATAGGTCCTCCTTCCAATTTTACACTTAGAAAATTTTCCATGTGCCTCTCTTTACCTAAGGCGCATTTAGGGGGCCAAGTTTCAAATTTACAACACTTAAGAGTATTTCTAACTTCTCCTCCAAGTCAAGGAGCATTTGACCCTCCAGACTTTGAGTTTACTTGCCTTGGAAAATTTTCAACACTCCTTCATCAAGTTAAGGCGCATATGGAGTGTCAAGCTTCAAATTTAAAACACTTCAAATATTTTCATCACCCCCCAGCTGACAAGGCGCATTCAAAGGTAGTTGCTTCAAGTTTTCAATACTTAGTTAAAATTTCCAGCTCTCATCTTTGCTTAGGGTGCATATCAGGGGGTGAGCTTCTAGTTTCATGCCTTAGAACTCTTCTTACCTTCCCTCCTTGCTTGGGCACATACAAGCTCTTCTACTTTCAATTTTCAACACTTAGGATATTTCTTCATGGCATCTCCTCAAGCTTGGGAAAATTTTTCCCTGTGAGCTTTCAATTTGCAATACTCAGAAATTTTTCATCAATCTCCAGCCTCCTAGGCGCATTTCACCATGTCTGCTTCAAATTTTCAACACTTAGAGGATTTTTTACCCTCCTTCCTAGCCAGGGCACATTTAGGGTGGCAAGCCTCAAGTTTACAACACTTAGAGTATTTCTCATCCATCTCCAAGTGAAGGCGCATTTGTTGGGTCCAGCTTTAAGCTTACAACACTTAGAAAAAATTTCAAGGGTTCCTCTTCTTCTTAAGGCGCATTTTGACCTGTGAGCTTCAAGTTTTAATGGCATAGTCAAATTTTTGATGCCACCAACTTTCCTTTAACCTAAGGCGCATATAGAGGTGTCTACTTCAAGTTTAAATGCCTTAGACAAATTTTTATCCTCCAGCCATGAGGGCGCATTTGAAGGGGGGAGGTGGATTTAGCCATGCCTTAGAAAATTTTCATGGAGCTCATGCTGGAGATGGGCACATTTGAGGGTCAAGCTGGACTTAAGTCCAGACTTAGACAAATTTTCACTTTCCAACTAATTGTTCCATGGGCGCATTTTTAGGGTGGAGAAGGATTTTTTGTCAGACTTAGACCTCTTCTCAACTGCTCGTTCATGCCTTACTATATTTAGTAAGTTCTTTGTTTTCATACTTTTGAAGCTCGAACTGATTTGAAATTTTAACCATAGGATCCTCATGACTTAACTGATCTATTCACACTGTCATCCCGAGCTGACTTGCTATTTATGGCATGTTTCTGCAGGTGATTTACTATTTATAGCAACTGCTTGATCTCATGACCTCCACAACTTCGTTTGTCTTGAAATTTGAATGACGTGATCCTCACCGGTAGGCCTGCTCGTTCACACTAGCACCCGATGCTAACTTACTATTTATAGCCTATTTTTGGAACGCCTTACTATAAATAGTAAGTGCTCTGATTGAGTTCAAATTTTACCAGTGGATAGCTTGAAAAATACTAATCGTAGTGGGATACACCGGTTCTCAAAAATTCTAGCATTTACCCCTCATTTTGGGTCCCAAAGCTGGAAACCCTAATTTGACTTGCATGTCTATCAAATGACCTCTGTTTGACCTCGTTTCTATTGCATGTCGATCAGTTTGTGATTCTGAAGTGCTGAGAGGGGGCTGTCAGAGTGGATCTGCTAAAAATAGTAAGTTGCTGAAAAAGTGATCATCTCCGTTTGCATGTCACGTAACTACATAGCTCTTGAAAAACCCATAAAGAATAACTCGACATGCGCTGAAAAGCCCTGCATGAAAACCCTAAAAATAGCCTTTGAAGATGGCTCCTAAAAAAGTCATGATCCAGGTTTGCATGTTATACCACTGCGAAGCCCTCGAAAAACCCACAAGGAATATGCTAACATGCGCTGAAGACTTCAACATGCAAACCCTAAAAATAGCCTCTGAAGTCTGAATACTGAAAGTCATCATCTCATTTTGCATGTTATATCACTGCGTAGGTCTCAGAAAACCCAGAAAGATTCTCCAGACATGCATTGAAGAACTTTGCATATAAACCCTAAAATTTGCCCCGAAGCTGAACTTGCTAAAAATAGAAAGTAGTCCGTTTCAGCTCAAAATTTGCAGACGAGCAGCCTGACATGCCTCGGATGCAGTGTGACTTAGAGAACTTCAACAGTGCTGAGAGAACACCCCAAATTTGCTACTTACTAAAAATAGAAAGTTGTCTGTTTCAGCTCAAAATTTGCAGATGAGCAGCCTGACATGTCCCAGATGCAGTGTGACTGAGAGAACTTCAACAGTGTTGAGAGAACGCCCCAAATCTGGTACTTACTAAAAATAGTAAGTTGTCAGAATTCGATGAAATTTCGCTGGGAACCTGCTGGAAGCATACTGACTGCAACGTGAAGCTCATATTCTGACTTATTCAGTCCATTTGACTTCAAATTGACAAGAAAACTCAAAACCCTAATTCTATAGACTTAGCCAAAATCTCACGTTTAAGCTCAAAGGCGGGCACATACCCAGAAAGGCAAACAGCAGAAGAGAGAGACAGACAGAGAGAGAGAGAGAGACAAAACCAAAGCCAAAAGATGAGGAATGGAGCAAAAATTAGGGGGTCCCCATTTTGAATGGGGTGATGTGTGAAAAGGTCACAATAGGCAGCACCTAGGGAAACTGATGTCCAAGCAGTAAACAAAATATTTAAACATTTCAAGGCTACAATAGATTTGGATTGTGGTATCCAAAGAGTGAAAATTTTACTCTGATTCGATACACAAATACAGATTGAGTAGGAAGCATAGATGATCAAAAAAGTATAAGTGGTAGATCTTTCTTTCTTGGTGATAGTTTGGCATCTTGGTTCAGCAAGAAACAGGACTCAATTTCTTTATCTACGGTAGAAGCAAAATACATTTTTGCAGCCTCATGTTGCACTTAAATATTATGGATAAAATAGAGTCTCAAGGAGATGAAGATTAAATTTGATGAACCTATTTCTATTCTTTATGATAATACCAGTGCCATAAATATCTAAAAGAATCTAGTAATGCACTCAAGCACAAAGCACATTGCAATCAAGTATCATTTTCTGAGAGAGAGTTGCAAAAAAGGAGGTGAAGTTGGAGTATGTTGAGATAAAGGATCAAGTAGTAGACATCTTTACAAAACCACTTCCTAAGGAGACATATGAGTTTTTCTTGCAAAAGCTAGGAGTTATCACTCCCTCCTCTTGAATCAAGAGGAAGCACAGGTTAAGGGAGGGCTTGGTCTCCCTACTGCAAGAAAGATGGGTGCTCTTTCTGAATACTTTCAAAAGAAATGAAGCATGGATTCAAGGGGAGTCTATCCAAGAAATAGGTTTTTGAATTATGTAGAGTACCAAAAATGCAAAGGGGGAGAAAGTGAAATAAAAAATGTTATATCTTCCAAGGGGAAGAAATTAATCTAAGGGGGAGAAATGTGTTTGTGTGTGACTGGTTGGTTTTATGGGTGGCCCAATATTCTGTTGAACTTGCCATCAATGAAAAAGGGTGAGATTGGTGAACAAAGGTTGTCATTGATGTCAAAGGTTGATGTAGTAAGGGGATTGATGTCAAAGGAGTTCCTTGTGTCAAGGGTCTAAGGCTAAGTAGTACTTGAATTATCATTATATTCTCCTGATATATGTTACTAAAGCATGATGTATGTTAGATAATCAATATGGTTCCATACCGTTATGTGTTGGTAATTTTACTATCAAATCAATCATATCACTAAATCAAAAAATAAAAATTATTATATACAAAGGAGTGTTTGTATATCTGTTGTATGCTTGTCATATCTTGCTTGCATCTATCCATAGTGACAAAAGTGATCCACTAGTCTGTACCATAATTTTTTAGCTTATTTTCAAGACAGAGAGATTTCTCTAGAAATACAATTATGATTTGCATTTCTTTCAGAAATGGAGTTTGGCTATACGGTTTGAGAGGAGAGTATGTCTACACTAGTTCTATCATATATTCAAGAGTTTCTAGAGGATATGTTCAACATAAAGAAATATTGAAGTGGCAAAAGGTTCTCTATGTCTTTTTGTCAACCAATTAGTGTTTAAATCTTGTTCAATAATGGCTAGCAGTGTGTGTAATTTAAATCTTGTGTGTGGTGTCAAGATAGGACCTAGTTAAGTTTCTCGTGGTAGTGCATGACATCATGTTCTTTTGGTGGAAAAAAAATTGATTTTGGATTGACCTGTTACACATTTCATGTAAATTAAATTTATATACACTTTTTCCTATCCTAGTTAGTTGTGGATCCTTGGTCGACACAAAAGAGTGTTAATGCAATTTCATGTATATATTTCTCTATTGTGCAGATGCATGGTGTAAATTAGAATTACAGTGGTGTGAAGAAATGTTGGTCGTAAATGCAAATTGAAGAGAAAGTGGTGTTCATTTAAAATGGAGAGTTATATTTCAATGTGAGCGCCAGTATCAAAAGATCATATCCAGTGTGGAAGAGTGTAAACTGTAACTCTGGCATGTGTATGAGATGTATTCAGCCATAAAGAATACTTGTAAGCTTTATCTCTATAATCTAGTAGGACTAGTATTCTACCTCCTCTTTTTTTTGTCAAGGATTGGTGTCCCCAATAGGTTGGTGCCTCTGATAGGTTGTTGTCTACTTCATCTTGTAAACTTCACTTGTATATTTTTTCTTTGTGAGGATGGATATAAATAGTAGATCCAAGCAGTTATTCTCACCATTTTTTCCCATCTTGGGTTTCCACATATATCTAGTGTTCAATTGTGTGAATGTGTGTTCAATGCTTGATTAGTAGTAGTGAAGATTCAAGTTGCATGATATGATATTTTCAATTGAAGTTAAGAGTTTTCACTTTATTAGATCTATTGATTCACCACCCCTCAAAAAATTTTGTGCCCTTCATATAAATCATATTTTAGTCAAATTAGGTATTGAATGGAATAAATTAAACCTTGCAACTCAAGGATTTTTAGTCAATTATGAGTGTTTGTAGTGTAGAAAAATGTACTCCTTTATAATTTCACACACTCTTTGGGCCATCTTAATTAAATTAGACTTAAGTATTCCTTACTAAGCCCTATTTGCATCTACAAGCCTAATAAATTATATTTTCCGAAGGGGAAACTCGACAACAATTAATGCCAACCCATAACACTTTACCTTGACCAATGTGTGTTCAAAGAATAGGGACCTGGGACCCCTTCTCCCATGCGCGAATGGATCCACTCTAGGCCTTTCAACCTGAATTTTAAATTATGTTTTTGGTGGTATGAGAAAATTAAGGATACATACCTATAAATACAAGGTTATTTTATCAATTCGACATCTAAATTTTCAAGAGATATTTCATCCAAGTTTTATAAGAATTATTGTTATGATCAAAGGAATACAAGAGCAGATTTACTAGTGATTTATTGCAGCAATCAAGATCTCAAGCATCATGCATATTTTTCGGGCTAACATTATGATGTGGGTCTCAAAGACCAAGCAAGCATTCAAAGCATCAATTCAAGCATCAAGATCCACATCCATTGAAGCCATTTCATGCAAAATTAAGATCAATATTACATATTTCCAAAGGTTTATTCAAGTGTTTGGTGAGTTGCAACATAGCATTGTTCATTCATCATTCCTTTCACATTTCATTATTTTAATTCAAGGTTTAATTACCCAAATAGTGTTTGACCAAGGAAAACCCCCCACTCATTAAAAACAAACAATTTTTCCCTCATGTTTGTGTTGCATATTTTAGGTTGAAGAAGGGATTGAAGATATCTTGAAGTGCAAGATTGGAAAAGTTCTCAAAGTTGTAAAAGTTGTCAAAGTTGTCGTCAAATCACGAAAACTCACCTACAGATCTGATTTCTGACTTTCTGACACTACAACCCATATCAAACAGATGCTACAGATTGACATCAGAGGCTCCCGAAAGTTGGTTGAAAACCCTAAGCAGAGACCCATTCACCCATGGGTGAATCAGTTCCAAACGGCCTCCTCCCGAAACTGCCTTTTGGTGACTAATACAAAGTGTTTTGCCCTTCTCAAATCTGCAGAAAGTTTTTTCTTTCTATTAGTATTGAGTTTTAAATTGTTGTTTCAAGTTTGAATGAGCATAATTGAGTTGATTTTCTATTTTTATTTTTTCTCTCAAAAATGTTATTCAGGCTGAAACCCCTATGCTCAAGCATAAAGATATCACTACATTCCCTCATTGAGTTGACTCAATTGAGGGTTGTAAGTGAATACTTTCTGTGGATCTCATTTCCTACTAAAATAGTGAGAAATAGGTTTGCATTTTAAATTGGTTGGTGTATGATGTAACCAAAGGTTGCTTGCACTATCTTCTTGAAGATTTTTCATTGTCTCCTACCTGAAACCTGCTACCAAGGGTTCTTGTTGAGCTTTAAAGACTATCCTAGTCCTACTCCAACTCTTCTCAGAGAGTTCTCCACTAGTGCTTTACCTTTGGAAAACCAACACCTTTTGTATTTGCAAACTTCTTCTCAACACCTAGAAGGGTCTAGATGCCAACTTCATCATCAAACTTGAGCTACTTGTAGGGGAGTTGGAAACACTGATTTCATGCATTTCACATCCACTTGAAACCATCTTGGAGGTTCTTCAATCACCACTCCTACCGATCTCAAGAGTTTGCCTTTGAAGAGAGCTAATCCTTGTAGCCCTTACCAGTCAGTTTTCTGACTTTTTCTCTCAAACTTGTCAAACAACCTGCCAATTAAAAAGCACTTCCTGACACCCTTTTCAATCCTTTAAATCTTCCACAAGGTGTCAGATCTCTGTCCCAACCGTACGGTGGATTCCTACACTCTTGGAGAGAAGGGCTAATTAACCTATTTTCTAGGGTTCCACTGCTTCCTCCTTCAAAACTACTGCCAACGGATTGATTGAAGCTTCAATCCTTTTGCCATGTGGAGAACTTGTCTAACCCTACCTGGAACCGTACGGATTCCGTACAGTGCTTGCAACCCCTGCTTGTACTCTTCAATTTTCACTCTCAATTCCCTAACCGGGCAGTCCTAGCTCGCCTAGGGTTTGAGATTACACATACTTGCTTGGCTTTTTAAAATTCCTACTTCTAAATATATACAAATCTGAGGCTCCCCTTTCATATTCTGCTAGTCTCAGGGAAATCCCGTGGACAGAGTTTATGGGGGAGCCATTCTTAATCTTCACTGCTCAAAATAGAAATAAACACCCTACACTATAATCTATATACTGGAAATAGAAAATCTACTCTAAGAACACTGAACACCAAATGAAATATGCTCTAAACTATTCAAAGAACACCAAAACAATGCTAAAACAGAGCATATATGTCACTAGATATCACTGTTATTTGAAAACACACGGGATTTGCAGAAAACACATAATTTTTCCTTCTTCACACAAAACCAAAACTTAAATACAATGCTCCCTAACTGCTCTCAACGAGCCATTCATCAACTTAGATGCCTTTTCCACACTTCAAGGGGAGTTGGTCTAGCACTTACCCCTGATTTCTAGGGATTCCAATCACACAAAGTTACATGCAACTCCACAACTACTGTCATGCAACCTTTACAACAACATTTTGTAACTTAACACTATGTTATGATCCTAGATTTTAGGATCTCAATCTCCTTCCTTCGAACCAACAACTCCTTAACTGTCCCTTCGCATATTCAAACAACGAGGATGTGGCTTTAACACATTTAATGCATTATGTTTTAACCTAAGCTGCCCAAAACTAATTAAAGACAAAATTTAACAATAATGATAACCTAATGAAGATTTTAGTCCTAGTGACTAACTCTTCACACACAACCAAGACCTTCTAAGGTCCAAACTTAGCACTCTGATATCCTGATTTGGCTAAGATCAGGTACAAGCCAAAATTGTTAACAAACAAGGTGGAGGTCAGCCTAGGTGCTCCTGCACCGTCCTCCCCAAAACAGAAAACTTCAATCCACCCTTGGATTGAGCAAGTTGAGATCAGTGCCCAACTTCTTGAACTCTGCCTCCTTGACCCATACTGCATCTGCATCAGGTTGTCCATGCCTCCTAATCAGATGTTCTTTATACTCTTTGGTCCTAGTCCTCTTGTAGACCCTGGTATCCAAAATCTTATCAGCTTGCTTGACAGCAGTGGAGGGCAGTTTGAGTTCTTCCACATCTTGGATGAATTCATCAAGGGTTTCATCCATGTTTGGTGGTGGTCCTCTGTAATGGACTAGGTCTGCAACATTGAAAAAAGGGGACAGTCCACTGTCATCTGGTAGCTGCACCTTAAATGCATTATTCCCATATTTCTCCAAGATAGGACAGGGACCTATCCTCTTCATTTGCAACTTATTAGGAACTCCCTTCTGCAGTCTAGACTTATTCAAATGCACCATCACCAAATCACCAACATTGAACTGAACTTGTTTCCTATGCTCATCTACCTTAATCTTATGTTTCATGGTGTTTTCTGCCAGTGTTTTCCTGACTGTGTCATGAATTTCCTGCATTGCATAGGCAAAGTCATTAGCATATCCACTTCCCTTGACTCCATCCTTCAACTCTCTCAGCTCATAAACACCTCTAGGATGTAATCCATAAACAATTTCAAAGGGACTCTTCCCTGTTGATCTATTGACAGTATCATTGTAGGCATACTCAGCTTGCCCAATAATCTGATCCCATTGTTGACCATACTCCTTGGTCAAGCATCTTAAGATATTTCCAAGTGTCTTATACACAACTTCGGTCTGACCATCAGTTTGGGGATGGTATGCAGATCCAAAGGACAAATTGGTGACCATTCTTTTCCAAAGAGTCTTCCAAAAATGACTCATAAACTTAGTATCTCTGTCTGATACAATGCTGATTGGTAAGCCATGAATCCTTACTATCTCCTTAAAGAAAAGAGAGGCTATTTGACTGGCATCATTGGTTGTTTTGCAGAGCACAAAGTGAGCCATTTTGCTGAATCTGTCTACAACCACATAAACACTGTCCATACCTTGCTTTGTCTTGGGTAAACTAACTACAAAGTCCATGCTCAAGCATTCCCATGGCCTAGAAGGGATAGGCAGTGGCTGGTATAGGCCTGCATTTGAGGAAGTGCCCTTGGCCTTTTGACATACCACACAAATCTCCACATACCTTCTGACATCTAGGTTCATCCTTGGCCAATAGTAAAACCTTTGAACCAGTTCCTGAGTTTTGGTGATCCCAAAATGACCACTCAATGCGCCATTATGCTTTTCTTGTATTAAGTTTTCCCTAATAGAACCTCTAGGAACACATAGTTGATTGCCTTTAAACAAGAGATCACTTTGCAAGGTATATTCAGCATATTTGCTATGGAAATGATTCTTGTACTCAACACATACCTTGTAAATATCTGCAAAGTCTTCATCATCTGCATATAGATCTTTGAAGTGATCTATTCCCATGCTCTTCAACTGAATTTCCTGAATTGTGAGGACTCTTCTACTCAAGGCATCTGCCACTTTGTTGAGAGCTCCTTTCTTGTGCTTGATATTGAAGGTGTAAGCTTGCAAGTACTCCACCCATTTCAGTGTATGACTCAGCTTCTCTTGTGAATTGAGGAAACTAAGTGCTTGATTGTCTGAATACACAATGAATTCCTTGGGAAGCAAGTAAGTGCCTCCACTTCCGCTAGAGCTTGGACCAATGCATACATCTCAAGGTCATAAGAAAAATGCTTCTTCTTGGCTTCCTTAACTTCTACGAGATGAGAAAAGCCACCGGCGCTGCCCTCTTATTTGAGAAGCGGCTCAATAGCTACATTGCTTGCATCTGCCGGAATGGTGAATAGCTTCTCAAAGCTTGGTAACACCAAAGCGGGGTTGGGTATCTTTTCGCCTTCAACAACTCAAAACTCTTGTTAGCTTGCTCATTCCATACAAACTTGGTTTTCATGCCTCCTTTAATGGTATCCAACATAGGAGCACAAATGGCACTAAACTGTCTTATGAATTTTCTATAATATTGAGCAAGACCATGGAAGCTTCTTACCTCTGTTGCTGTCTTTAGAGTAGGCCAATTGAGGATTGCTTCCACTTTTCTGCTATCCATCTTCAAGTTGCCATGTGATGGCACAAATCCAAGATTACCCGGCTGTTTTGATGAACTCACTCTTTCGGATTGATCATCGACTTCTCCTCTGTGCGGCTTCTTGAAGATAAACTCTATATGTTGGAGGTGCTCTTCTCTTCAATTACGCTATAGATTAGTATATCATCAAGATACACTACTACAAACTTACTTGATATGTAGTCTTTGAGGATTTCATTCATGAGTCTCATGAATGTGGAGGGGGCATTAGACAAGCCAAATGGCATAACTAGCCACTCATAGAGGCCCTCATTGGTTTTGAAGGCTGTTTTCCAATCATCTCCCTCATGTATCCTAATTTGGTGATAACCACTCTTTAAATCTATCTTGGTATAGTATCTAGCTTCACCTAGACAATCCATGAGGTCTTCAATACTAGGGATAGGGAACCTATACCTGATGGTTATCTTGTTGATTGCCCTGGAATTAGTACAAAGCCTCCATTCTCCTCCTTTTTTGGAACCTTCAAGGCGATGGAGTGCTTGCACATGAACTAATGCTTTTCCTAATGAGACCTTGGTCAAGAAGTTCTTGAATCTGCTGGCTATTTCCTCATTTCTTGAGGGGAGTCATCTTGTAGGCTGCTTTGTTTGGAAGGGTAGCTCCTGGTATCAAGTCTATCCTATGACTTATGGCTCTTTTAGGAGGTAATGTTGTTGGTTGACCACTACTTACAATGCCTTCATAGGTCTGCAACAATTCTTGTATCTCCTGGGGTAACTCTTTCTTTTCAGCTGCTTTCTCTTTGCTCACCTCTCTTGGTTTGATCATCACTGCATAGCCAACTCCTTCTCCTTCTTCCAAGGCTTTTAAGAACTCCTTTTCACCAGCTATGAGCAGTTTAGAACCTGCTGTCTGCACCTCTGTGTCTTCTAACAAAGACTGAATCTTGAAGGTTACATTGTTTTTCTTGAAGGTATATGAGTTCCTTGCTCCATCATGCATAGCTTGGCAGTCAAATTTCCATGGTCTACCTAGGAGAAAATGGCATGCATCCATAGGTAACACATCACACAAAACTTTGTCCTTGTACTTGCCAATTGAGAACTCCACCCATGCTTATTCATTCACCAAGACATGCTGACCCTTATTGAGCCATGTGACCTTGTAAGGATTGTTGTGGGGTATCCTTACCAACTTCAGCTTGCTAACTGCCTCCTCTAACACAATATTGTCAGTAGAACCTGAGTCAATAATAACCTTACACACTTTCCCCATCATCTTGCACTTTATCCTAAACAAGGACCTCCTTTGGCTTGGCTCTTCTTTCACCGGTTCCTTGATCAAAGTCCTCCTCATCATGAGATTCTCACCTTCCTCTGAATTCAATGGAACTTCAGGATGCTTATCTGTTGCAGTAGTCTCATCTTGAATCAGATTAGTCCTCTTATCTCCTCCATGAGAAGTGCTACCTTTCTCTAGACATCTATAGGCTGGGTGTCCCAATTGGTTGTAGTGGTAACATTTCATGTTAGTGAAGTAGCTGCCTCTTCCTTGTCCACCACTTCTTCCTCTGGAGCTGAAACCTCTTCCTCTGCCACCTCTACTAGAGCTTCCTTCTTGTTGTTCTAAAAATCTGACTTCTCCTTGGGCTCTTGGTTCTGAACTTCTTCCACTATAACCTCCTCTTTGTCCTCTGTTGTCTTTCCCTTTGCCTCTACTTTTGGGGTTTTGTTCTTGCTTCTTTTTTCCTTTCTCCTCTATTTTCAAAGCCATTTGATAGCATTGGCAGACTGTTTTGAAGTTTACTAAGCTCATATCTTCTTGGATAGACCACTTGAGCCCGTTCATGTACCTTGCTAACTTGATGCTCTCATCTTCAATCACTTTTGATCTAAGGCACAATTTTTGAAACTCCTCTGTGTATGTTTGGACATCCATATCTTTTTGCCTCAGATTATGTCTTCTCCTATGCAACTGAACTTCATAATCATCAGGGAGATAGGTTTTCCTTATCTTAGTTACCATTCCTCTCCATGAAACTATGTGACCTTTGCCTTCCTTCTCTCTTTCAGATTGTACAAATTTCCACGATGTGAGAGTTGCTCCTCTCAACCTTGACTTGGCCACCTTTACCTTTTGGGCCTCTGTTATTCCATCACATTCAAAAAGTGATTTTCAATGCTCTCAATCTAGTCTACAACTGAATCAGGGTCCATTTGTCCACTAAATAGTGGCACACCATCCAATGCTTTACCACTTAAGGCTTGCAATGCCTTCAAGAATGGTTCTTCAGGAAGAACAGGGTCTAGCTTTGGAGCTTCCTCCTCCAAATCCTCTTCTTTTTCCTTTGCTTCCTACTCTTCCTTCTACTCTATCTTGTCCTTCACTTTATCTACTGTCTCATGGACTTCATCCAAGAGTTTCTCCACTTGAGATAACCTTTCTCTCAACAACCGGTTATCCTCCTCTTGCTCTTCTACCTTTTTAGCCAACTCAGCATTAGTCACCATGGTTCTTTCCTCTGGTGTGTTCTCTCCTACTGACTTAGTGGGATGCAACATCAATCACAAGCCTTGAATCAACCTGGCTCTAATACCAATATGGTGTATGATAGACCCAAAGGTTGCTTGCACTCCCCAACAAGAAGACCGCACTCTGCCTTCCACCAAGAACCTAACAATTTCTAGGCTCTATCCTAACTTAGATCATTAACTAAACCTACCCTAACTCTGTTACAAGAGTTCCAAACCTTGTGCTTTACCTTGGGTAGACAAACACCACTTGAATTTGCTACCTTCTTCCAACACCTAGAAGGGTCTAGATGCCAACTTCATCATCAACCTTGAGCTACTTGCAGGGGAGTTGGAAACACTAATTTCATGCATTTCACATCCACTTGAAACCATCTTGGAGGTTCTTCAATCACCACTCCTACCGATCTCAAGAGTTTGCCTTTGAAGAGAGCTAATCCTTGTAGCCCTTACCAGTCAGTTTTCTGACTTTTTCTCTCAAACTTGTCAAACAACCTGCCAATTAAAAAGCACTTCCTGACACCCTTTTCAATCCTTTAAATCTTCCACAAAGTGTCAGATCTCTGTCCCAACCGTACGGTGGATTCCTACACTCTTGGAGAGAAGGGCTAATTAACCTATTTTCTAGGGTTCCACTGCTTCCTCCTTCAAAACTACTGCCAACGGATTGATTGAAGCTTCAATCCTTTTGCCATGTGGAGAACTTGTCTAACCCTACCTGGAACCGTACGGATTCCGTACAGTGCTTGCAACCCCTGCTTGTACTCTTCAATTTTCACTCTCAATTCCCTAACCGGGCAGTCCTAGCTCGCCTAGGGTTTGAGATTACACATACTTGCTTGGCTTTTTAAAATTCCTACTTCTAAATATATACAAATCTGAGGCTCCCCTTTCATATTCTGCTAGTCTCAGGGAAATCCCGTGGACAGAGTTTATGGGGGAGCCATTCTTAATCTTCACTGCTCAAAATAGAAATAAACACCCTACACTATAATCTATATACTGGAAATAGAAAATCTACTCTAAGAACACTGAACACCAAATGAAATATGCTCTAAACTATTCAAAGAACACCAAAACAATGCTAAAACAGAGCATATATGTCACTAGATATCACTGTTATTTGAAAACACACGGGATTTGCAGAAAACACATAATTTTTCCTTCTTCACACAAAACCAAAACTTAAATACAATGCTCCCTAACTGCTCTCAACGAGCCATTCATCAACTTAGATGCCTTTTCCACACTTCAAGGGGAGTTGGTCTAGCACTTACCCCTGATTTCTAGGGATTCCAATCACACAAAGTTACATGCAACTCCACAACTACTGTCATGCAACCTTTACAACAACATTTTGTAACTTAACACTATGTTATGATCCTAGATTTTAGGATCTCAATCTCCTTCCTTCGAACCAACAACTCCTTAACTGTCCCTTCGCATATTCAAACAACGAGGATGTGGCTTTAACACATTTAATGCATTATGTTTTAACCTAAGCTGCCCAAAACTAATTAAAGACAAAATTTAACAATAATGATAACCTAATGAAGATTTTAGTCCTAGTGACTAACTCTTCACACACAACCAAGACCTTCTAAGGTCCAAACTTAGCACTCTGATATCCTGATTTGGCTAAGATCAGGTACAAGCCAAAATTGTTAACAAACAAGGTG
>VDFB02056803.1:0-25951 GCA_007258455.2 Sequoia sempervirens
AAATCTTACCTTGTGCCTACTCAATGCTTCCATGTGACATGCTTAATCTTGAATAGCCATTTAGAAGATACCACAGGACTTTGCCCTTGGGTCTAGGAGCGATCTCCCAAACATCATTCTTGAGGGGTGGTGATATCCTCGTCATAGCATCTCTCAGGACTTGAAGTCTAGATGCTTCTCAACCTGAGAGGCTCAAAATCCGACTCATCAAGGCAACATAACTGGAGAACTTATGTGGCCTTTGCTTTCTCTGAATGTGCCTCTAGGAGTTGCAAAACTTTCAGCCTCTTGCATAGTACGACTGGCCCATAGAGGTCTCTTTCTCCCAACAACAATGTCAGTAGGCCCATCGGTGAGTTCCCAAGGGGTTCAACTGGATCAAGATCTTCCTTTGGTTCCATTGTCTCCCTCTGAATCTCAGGAGTATGGTCAACCTCCATGTCCTGAGGAGACTCCTCATTATCAATCTCCATATGAATCCCTCTGGATCTCCTGAATGCAACATCTTCCTCGAATGTGACATCCCTACTGATCTCTATCGACTTCTGACCTGGAATGTAAATTCTGTAAGCTTTTGAAGTCTCACTGTAGCCCACAAAGATTCCCTTCTTGCCAGAAGGCTCCAGTTTGGTTCTCTTTTCTTTGGGAACATGAATATAGACAGGACAACCGAAGATCCTCAAGTGACTGACTTCAGGCTTCTTCCCTGTAAAGGCTTCTTCTGGAGTCATATTCTCCAAGATCTTATGAGGACTTCTGTTCTGAACATATACAGCTGTCCTGGAAGCTTCTGCCCATAGGAAAGTTTGCAAATCTTGATCATGGATCATGGCCTTTGCTGCTTCCACAATTGTTCTGTTCTTTCTTTCTGCAACACCATTTTGTTGAGGATTATAGGGAACACAGAGCTCCCTCTTAATCCCTGCATCAATACAAAAGTTTCGAAAACTACCAAAGGTGTATTCTCCACCATTGTCAGATCTGAGGACCTTAATTCGTTTACCAGAAAGATTTTCTACCAAAGCTTTAAACTCTTTAAACCTATCCAATACTTCCTCAGATTCTTTAGATTTCAAAAAATAAATCCAAGTCTTCCTAGAGTGATCATCAATGAAAAGAACATAGTACAAAAAAACCACTCGAAGAAGGAACATACATAGGACCACATAAATCAGAATGAATTAGATCTAAAATACACTTAGATCTATTTTCTCTACTATGAAAGGGGGCTTTTATATTCTTACCTAATGCGCAGCCCTTGCATGTACCTTCGTGCTCCTGGTTGAATTTAGGAAGGCCCATCACCATCTTCTCCATAATGGGTAGGGCTCGGAAGTGTAAGTGAGCCAATCTCCGATGCCAAAGATCACAAAGACTGGAAGAGTCATGAACCAACGCTTGAAGAGGATGTGAGCAAACCTTGTAGAGGTTATCATATCTAACTCCAATTACTTGAGCATCCTTGAAGCTAGAGTTCTGCATCCACACTAGAACTTTGCCTTTGGAGAAGGCAACTTGATATCCTTTATCTTCCAAAGCTGAAATAGAAATAAGATTACGCTTGATTCCAGGAACATAAAGAACATTACCCAATTGAAACGATATGCCGGAATCCAAGTGAAGTGTGGAGGTCCCAATTCCCTTTACGGAGTAGCTGGCATTATCTCCAATGATGACTTGTTCAGAAGATTCCTTTTCCACCAAACTCGATAAGTGTTCCTTGAATCCGGTTATGTGACGAGAGGCACCACTGTCAATTATCCAAGTGTTGGTGTCGGAAGGTACACAGCTTGATAATGCTGAATGAGACAGATATTCACTTGAATCCTCAACCTTCAAATCATACACCATCTTGACAAACTGAACAAGTGAGATAACCTGAGTGCAATAATCTGATCACGATCCTCAAACCCGCTCTGATACCATGTTAAATTTATGTGAACAGATTAAATGCACAGAAAAATAATTCGAAATCAGACAAAGTAACACAGTATATACCCTGGGAAAACCCTCCTCTTGAGGGAGAAATACCCAACAACAAAGATCTCTCTTATATTTGATGTAACAGTGGCAATTTTACACATTACAATGAGGTCTAACACAAGACCGATATTCAGCACTGGCAAGATGAAAAACATATAACAGTTTGCCAATTCGTACCTGTTATATATGAGATGACTGTATATAGAAATAGCATTTGATAGTACTCACAAACAATAATGGTTCTCAATCTGTTAGATATGAATCCGCATCATAATGCTTTGCACTGATCTTCACCCTTGAGTACTTGACATAGTTCGCACTTAACACAGATCCGATATGGCTGAGTTCGCACAGATCCGAAATGGAGAGTTCGCAACTAATCACCGATTCGATATGGAGAGTTCGCAGCTAACACAGATATGGAGAGTTAGCATCTAACACAGATCCGAATGGAAGAGTTCACAATAATTCGCAGTCTCTTATTCGCACATGATAACCTGTTCGCTCTTAATGCAATATTCACATTTGATAATGTAGAACAGAAATGAAGTGATCGAGCTTCTCTAGATGATTACAAAGGACGAAACAAGGTGAATAAATACAAGTGAACATCCCTCAAAGACTTTCAAGTCGGCCTCTAAGAAATCATGCATTTTCTTAAGTGAAAGTCGGCCTCAAATAACCATTAAATGACTTCTAAGAATTTCGAATTCTTTTATGTCGGCCATAGTATGAAATACAAAACAATAAATATAAATTGAATAGCCAACAGCTATTATTCAATTTATGTCTTCCATGAAAGAGGTGAGCTGGAAGGAACTACCGAAGCTGCTATAACATTAACAAATAGTGAGTTGTATGAATTTGTTTTTATTTCTCTTGAATTTTCACTAACATAATCAAGGAAATGTCAAAACAGATCCTAAACACAATATGGGCACTTGCACTTGAAGCTCTAACATTGGAACTTTAAAAACCAACTAGTCAAATGGGGGGAAATAAGGAATAGGAGTCATGGATGAAGTGGAGGGAGAAGTGGAAGTACCACTGCAAGGTCATACGCTTGTTCCTAAAACAATTGAAGATTTTTGCAATGCCTCAATAATAAATTGGCTCACAAATCAGTAAACAAAAACTTTCCGTATATAAAAATGCCCCATGCACCTTTCGGCTCTTCTCTCACACCTACAAAAGCCTTATCAGTCACTGTTTTCTTACAAGCCAACAAAAGACGAGTGAGAAAAAGAGGTCCATATGGTCTCATGTGTTTTTATTCTTCTTTTGTTTTTCCTTTCTCTCCAGGGTTGTTGGGTGTATCCTTTCCCCTATAAAATAGTTATGGTGGTGTGTTTTTTCTCTTTTGAGGTGCGATTACTAAGGATATGCAGGAAATGACTAAGTAACGTGTATATATGTAAATCTAAACTGCAAAATGCTTATGAAACATTTTCCAACCATTTTGTGCTAGTGTCTATCACCAGAAATGTTTTTGAAATGAGAGGGCATTTTGGTGAAACCAGTAATTGAATATGCCTTGTCTTAGGCACTGGGGCTAGATTAGTTAAATATGTGCCTATCGTGAGATCTGATTTTAATTGCTTATTTAGTAGACAACACACTAAGTGATTAAATCTAATGTGCTAAAATAGAAATTAATTTGAAACCTATGATAATAGTAGAGAAGAGGAACATCTTTATGATGTAAGCAGAAAGGTGTTATTAATATGAGCAAGCTGTATCTAACGTTAGCAACTTAATATATATCTTCCTATGACACTACTCTACTCATTATTTGAGTTGAGCGGTTCAATACATGTAGTGAATTGCATCAGGAAATGAAAAGACTCAAAGGAGAAGATTAAGTAATTTGCCATGAGGATCCTGGAAGTCATTAATTATAGATGGATTTGGAAGATAAGGACAAACAAATTTGGAGAGTTTACTTGAATTCGGGTCAGAATTGTATTTTGTGATGTTTGGACCTTCCTGAATGGTATTTGGGGGAACTTAGCATAACAGACTTCAGCTCCTTTTCATCATTTTATATACAGTTTAAGTATTCCAATGCATTTTAAGTGAGGCAGGTTCAAGCTACAGTCACAAATTATGACCTTGGTAAGTTGGCTGTCCCAACTGGTGCTCCAGAGCTCCACCACATGGATCACCATGTCCCTCGCTTTCTTCACTCATTTAGAGTAAATGGGAGATTTGAAGATTTGACGAGCTATTTGGAAAAGCATCTACTCAAGTAAGCCAGTCAAAGGATGTGATGTATACTGTGTCACAGGATTCGCCGAATTTCATGGTTGAAGTTCGGAATTCGGCGAATATTTTAAAAATGTATAAAATTTGTTCATATTCGCGCCTAGATTCGTACGGAAAAGGGTGATTGTATTTTTATTAACATATATTTTCACAAACTGGTTTTCATTAGGGTTTTTTTAGCACAGAGTTTCTCCCGCTAGCGCATTGGGCACAACACATTTCTTCCAGGCGCGACAGCAGAAAAACGGTGAGCAAGAGGAGTTGCTGTGCACGACGGGCCACAACATCACGGGATCACATGGCATTGACCTAGCGTTGAATGGAAACCCATGGGTTTGACAGCAGAGAAGCTTAGTGAATGCGGGTCTGAGTCACGACGACCCTACTAGGCTGTCGCGATTTCATTTGTAGTTAATTTTTTTTTATATATATATTTGTTTTAAGTTTGTCTATATTTTAAAAGAATTTAAACATGCATTCATTCATTAAAAAATTTAATATTATTTTATTTCTATTAATTTTTTATTAAAGAATTAACATTTAATATTATTTTTACTTTACTTATTTATTTGTATTTATCTAATATTATCATTAAACAAATTTAATATTTTAATTTTTATTAATTATAATCTTAACAATGCTAAGTCAATAGTTTTAATTTATTAATATAGTATCATTAGTTATATAATATTTATTAAAAAAAATAAAAAAATTTACATAAGGCGAATTTGATCCGAATTTTATACTTTTCGAATTTTTTCCTTGCCGAATTTCATCCAAATTTCATTGTTGCCGAATTCGAATTCGAATTCGAATCTTGTGACTTAGGATATATATGTAGTAAAGACTAACTATTCAAGCTGCTGATGGATATAAATTACATATAAAATGTAAGGGCACTAATTGGGATTCACAATCTTGTTAGATGGATCCTGATCATAGACATGGATTTAAAATTAATATTAGCATTTAATTAAAAACTTCTAAAATCTTACAAGTGATTATGTTCATGACCATGGCATAGTAGTTCTTTAGGGTGCAGATTTCTGAAGAAAGTTGTTACAAGGAATCCATGCTAAGTGCCCAACACATGGGCAGAGAAGACTAATCCCAATTTCCATGGTTGTTCAGAAAGTTACTTATGATGTTTTATTGGGCCTTGTGCTAAATCTGTATCTACAATAGTAGTTTCAAGAAATTTTTGGTTTAAAGATCTCTTGCTTTGTACCTATTTGTTTTTTATGGAGTGCTAGGCCAAAAACCAATGGCTTTCTATTTCCTTAATGAAACTCTTTTTCATTATTATCTATGTTCTAATTAGGGATGCATGGTAGCTACCCTTATTTTGTCTTATATTTATCATAAATAAGTGCTTAATCCTTATTGTAGTTTTCTGTAGCTGATTGTAACCGCAATTCAGTTCAAATATAATCTCTTAGCATTATTTGGGCAAATGCATTGTGTTTCATTTGCGTAATGCTACTTTGGATAACATTAACAAATTAGGTACCAAAATTCTTTTGGATCCTTTACAGTTCAAGCAAAGGATTAGATTGGTTATGGTACTAAAATGTATCCTCAACTTGGTGGACTGCCCAATAATTTTGACAAGATGAAAAGTTTGGCTTAATTTAGTAGTCCTATAATTTAAATGCGCTGAGTGTTTTCTCTATGTTAGAAAAAAGAATAGTGAGGAATTAATATGGGATCATTTTCTTGATTCTTATTGCAAGAAGATGAACCATTAGTGTTGGGCCAGAATATACTGGATATATGAGCACCATCTCAAGAAGTAACATGTGAAACATATGGCTTTGTTGTCAAATTGGGTTATTGGCTAGGCAATTTATTTGCAGATGTTACATTTTGTGACAGTTGAGACAAAGGTTAAAAAAGGATAATGTCTATCAAGGACGATCACAGGGGTTGAGATGATCTCTTGGATCTTCAACAAGCAATCAGCACTTTGACACATAAATATTGTGCTCTAGACAAAGTTATTGACTTTACAAATTGAGTTCATATCTTCCACAGAGCTTATATAGTGTTTAAAAGTGAAAAGAAAATGGCTATAACCTTTTGACTAGAAGTCAACCGCTTCATGCTCCAATTAGATCAAAAAGCAGTGTCATGAATTGAGAAACCACCTTATAACAGGACATTACTAGCTTCAAGAAGTCAATTACAACAAATTAGTCTCAGGACAAAGCAGCTTTTATTCTTCCATAAATTCCACACCTAACAAGAACCTCATACGACAGTTTGTCATTAAGAACTTCTGTGTGAATGAAACAAACCTTTGCTGTCAACCATAAGATCCTTCGACACCTTGGCTGGCCAACCAAGCTGGGCAGTCAATTTGAGTTTTTTATGTGGCAACTATGTAATCGAAAATCATTGAATGCAAAGAACAAACAACCTTGTTAGATCTTAAGAAAGTAATCTGTCAGAATTCAGAAAAACTATGATGAAAATGAAAACATTTTTATTTATCTTTTCTCTTTAGTGCCAGATATTTCCACAATCAGAAATGTGCTAATAGTAGTTTCCACATTTTCCCTATTGGAACAGCAAACCGCAGTTACTGAAACTGCACCAACAACAAGTGTATATAATTATTGATTTACTCTATTTACAATTTACGTCTTTATATGGTTCTAGAATCTGTACCATGAGGCATAAATTGCAACAAAATTTCCAGCAGGGCTTTTGTGTGCATAATTTTTAAAGGCTCACAAATCCTAAATTTTCTTGGTATCTATGTTCCATGCAAACTGTAAGTAACGTTGGTAGTGCTAGTAAATAGTGTTAGGTTGATAGTTTTGTGTCATTACACATCTCCTTTGAGTTTGCAACTTGAACTATTCAAACTTTTTAATATAAACTTTTTAGCCCATATTTTCAACATTTTGAACATTTTATTGAAACAATTTCCCCCACTCCTTATATGGTTGGAAAAGTGGATAGTTTGGATAGAGGACATCTAGTAACACAATGTGAAACACTGATTATGTCACCAAGATTGTTCCTTTTCCTACCATAGGCAGCACCGTGAGATTTGGTGACCTGCTGTAGACATTGTGATGCATACTTTGATGTTTCACCGCGTAGACTATTGTTTTAATAATGTTTTGTTGTAGCCAACTCATTATGTTTTGTTGGCACTAGGTAGTAATGTAACTTCTTGTGTTCAGTTGTTGATTGTTGTATAACTGACTTTAAGTATTATCATATAAGAAGCAAGTCTATGTCAGTGAAGTTATGCTGTTTTGGGCCCTTCCTGTACCGAATAATTGTAAAGACACTACCTACATGAAAAGATCTTATCTTGTATTTTATCGTGTTCATTGTTACTACTGTTATTATTTATATTACTGTAATCTGGTAGTGTACAATCAGTAGCAAACACTGTAAGTGCCATTTACTCATGTTGTCTTTTCAGCTTGATGGAAACAAAACAGCCATCTTTTATAGAGTCCAAATAGGATTTACCAGGAACTCCCCATCTTGTATTTTTCCAAGCATGGCATTACTTAGTTTTACTTGGAACTCTATGAACCTTAAGTACTACATATCCGAGTAACATTGTTATAGTATACAATTACAGGAGAATCTGTCTCTCGATAGAGCTTGTCCTGTATCTAATCAGAACATTCAATGTGTTTTTACTAAGTCTTCCGCAGTATGACAAAAAAATATCATTTTTAACCAATTTGTCACTTTTTTCACAATTTTTGTTTCTGGTCTTTATTGCTGTACAAGTCAGTGGATTAGTGATATCAAGTTTCCACAATCAATAATGTTTATTGCTAAGTGATTTCTGGATTCAATTGTGTGCAAATTTTTTGCATCAACGTTTCAGATCACACTTCGTGATCCATTTTTTCTCCTAGCGCTCTCTGCTTCCATCTTGATGATGGATCACGGAGTGTGATCTGAAATGTTGATGCAAAAAATTTGCACACTATCGAATCCAGAAATCACTTAGCAATAAGTCAGTGGAAGTTAGCATATTTATGAATGCTTTTTGATACCCTAAGCTTTTAACATGTTAAAACTGTATTTTGTGGGCACGGTGAAACAAATGTGGATTACTCTGAATTGGATTATCTTGAAATCTGACTAGGATTCAAAATACATAAGTTAATAGCTTCTTCAAATATTAGCATGCTTATTCTAATGACCAACAATTTCCCATGTGAATTACTTAATATGTAGTAAATATTTTTGATGGGTTTCATCTGCATGTATTTGTGCTCAAAACGTTTTGATTCTCTGTTCAGATCAGTCAAGAAAAGCCTGCTTTTTTCAATATAGAAGAATGCACTCTTTGGCTCAGGAAAGCAGTGGTGAGTCAGGGCAAATGGAAGAAATACCTGAAAGTCTGTTACAGTCATTGGGTTCTACTAATTCTAATGAATTTTCTAATATGCCACATATTTTACCTCGAATTGGAGACAAATATCAAGTCAACGTATCGCCATTTAAGTCCCATGTGAATTGTTATCAACTCGGAGTGG
Organism: Sequoia sempervirens; assembly: GCA_007258455.2. Lineage (NCBI taxonomy): Eukaryota > Viridiplantae > Streptophyta > Pinopsida > Cupressales > Cupressaceae > Sequoia > Sequoia sempervirens. The sequence goes on from VDFB02056803.1 coordinate 8,769, forward strand.
CTGAAGGTTTGAACTTTAAGGGTAACAAGGATGAGAACATTGAACAGCAGCTTATAGAAGGTTTGTCTTTGCCAATAATGCAGATCTCTAGTTTTTGGCCTTCAGTTAGTGTAAAAGAGTGTCAGAAGACATCTGTGACTGGGCCAACCACTGCCAATGAACTTTCCCCACAGGAGTACTTGTCAGTTGTACCTGTTAAAAGTAAAGCAGATAGTGTATTGAATCAACATGATTTTTTCCAACCAGCAGACAAAGGGTGTGTCCATGATCTGAGTGACAATAACCAATTTACAGAGCACAACATAGATTCTTCTATTATAAATATCCAAATAGATATCTCAAGAGCAGAGGATACTTGTACAGAATCTACTGTGACAGCCAAGAATGGGCCTGATGCATTTCACTATGGCATAGGGCAACGGAGAAAAAGGGGCAGGACAAATTGGAAGAGAGTCAAGAAGATAAAAGTTGATTTTTCGGACCCTAGTAAACAGAATTCTGGTTTCAGATGCCAAAATCCATTCGAAGTGATGCATAATATAGAAGATGCAAATTCAAGAAGTTACATGATAGTGCCTGGTAGGTCAAGTGCACCTTGGAGTAAAATTGAGGAAGATCTGTTTATCCTCGGGCTATATATTTTTGGGAAAGATTTCAATGCTGTGAAGAGGTTTGTGCAGACCAAAGAAATAAAGGATATCTTATCATACTATTATGGAATGTTCTTCAGAACAGAGTCATATTGCAGATGGGCAGAATCTAGGAAGACAAGAAGCAGAAAGTGTATCCACAGGCAGCGCATTTTCTCTGGATGGAGGCAACAGGAATTGCTGACACGCCTGCTTCCACACATATCTGATTCTTCCAAAGATGAGGTCCTAGAGGTAATGTTTTTTGTGCCACAAATTATGTTAGTTCTTTAAATGTAGAAATTACATATTGCCCATGTCAGAGTAATGGAAAGATGCTATTGTTTTATGGCATTTTTCAAATTAGTTGAGTTTATTCTAGATCAAACTATAGACTCAATTGCAGTTCGGCAACACTTCTCATGGATTAAACAATCAAATTGATGTTCAGCATTAATGTGGATCAAAGTTGACCTATTGATTCTGAAATATGTATAGCCTAGAAGTAAAATGCAGACACAGCATGCAGTAATTGATTTTAAATACTCAGTTACATAGTTTTCAAATTAATACTCACTTTGATCCTTTGAAAATTGACTGCTGTTTACTGGTATGGTGTGTTACAATATTGCTTTTGTAATGAACAGATAGTGAAGGCATTCAATGAGGGAAGAATTTCTATGGAAGAGTTTGTTACAAAGTTGAAAGCCTTAGCAGGATTAGAAGTGCTTGTACAAGCTGTGGGAATTGGCAAAGGTAAACAGGATCTTACCAGAATGCTCATAGATCCAGCAAAAGCGAACCAAGTCCTTTCCAACTGTGAAATTCCAATAGGCAAGGCATGCTCCTCTCTTTCCACTGAAGACATAGTCAAATATTTGACTGGAGATTTCAGGCTCAGCAAAGCTCAAAGATATAACTTGTTTTGGGAAGCTGTGTGGCCTCGTCTCCTGGCTAGAGGATGGCATTCTGAACAGCCAGAGAACCAGGTTTTATTTGGGCTTAGACAGTCTTTGTTATTTCTTATCCCAGGTGTGCAGAAATTTTCAAGGAGAAAACTCACCAAAGGAATACATTATTTTGATTCTGTGAGTGAAGTTTTAAGTAAGGTGGCTTCAGATCCAAGGGTGCTTGAACTAGAAAGGGATCTCATAAGCGAGTCAGAAGGGAAGACTGAAATTCTGTCCACTTCTGAGAATAGAGAGGTAGAAATTGGGCATGTGGGATATTCCCATTCCTATTTTCAACCAATATTTTGTACAAATTATTCGGACTCTTGTATGTTTACTGTAGTTGATACCAGTCTGACATCACAACATGAAAAACCACCTAGAACACAAAGGAGAGTGACATTGCCTTTGGATGACAACTCTGAGATGTTCCAGAAAGTATCTTTGGAAACAGAAGAGGAGGATAATTCAGCATCACACCTAACCGAGAAACTTCAATGTTGCAAATGCTGTTTAGTGGGGAATGTGTTGAATAGTAAACCAGACAAGTCCACCGTCATTGCAATTAATAATGAAAATTCAGATGAGAAAATTAGGCTTTATGGAACACTGGAGGCGTCAAACCCTGATCAGAACAATGTTCTGTCCTCATCCTGGGAGCAAAGGAGATCAAACTCACTCACTGACTGCAAAGATGATACTGTATATAGTAATTCAACAAAAGCTGGCAGATCAAAAGTTAAAGGAGCAATGCTTATATCAAAGAGTAAGGAAGAAACTTATGAAGCCACTTCAGATTCAAACTCATCAAAAAAAGTCAAAACCACATTAGCTTCAAGTCAAAAAAGTCCTGAGAGAAGCATTTGTCCTAGTCTTTTGGCTGGAGATTCTTTTTCTGCAAATAACATCAGCAACACTTCACAAAATTCTAGGGGATGCAGAGCAACTTCTGAGATGAGTTTCGGCTTACAATTGCCCCAAGTTGAACCAGAAAACATGGATACAAATTACATCCTTCTAACAGGCAGTGAAGTTTTGAATGGCTCAAAAACTGAAGAAAATGCTCATTATGGTTCAAGTTCTCAGTGCCCTACAGGAGAGCCTGGTAAAATATCAACAGTTCTACAGGCCATAACACACTTAACTTCTGGTCTAGAAGAGAGCAAATCTACTGACCCAGAAGAAAACAATGCAAGTGCACTACTAGAGAATGCAATCACTGTACCCAGGCAAAGTACGAGGGTTCGGCCCTTGACTTTGAGAGCGTCAGAAGCATTCGCAAGAGGGTTTTTTGACATTAAAAGGCGGAAAAAGAGTGATGAGAAAATGCTGAATTCAGATGCCTATCGCACCAAATCTCTTTGCAGACTGATTGGAGATGAAGTAACCACTTCATTCAATGCTTGTAGGTCAGAGAGTTGAAATATCTGTCTGGATTACAAGAATGGAATCTGTGCAAGGAACTTATAACAGTAGTGGTTGATTATGTATTTAGTCCTGAATATGTTTGCCAGAGGAAATTAATCCACATTTGGAAAGCTCCAAACAAAAAAAGCAAATTATTTAACTCTGATACTGATTTATAACTATAATTGTAATATGAATATGTACATTGCTGGGCCGAAGCACACAAAATGCTAAACATGAATATGTTTTCCAAGGAATAACTGCAATGATCATCCTGCACGGATGGTTGTTATGATATACACCTCGTTCATGGTGCACTTCAGAACAATAAAGGTTTGCCCCCAGAAATGAGAGGTTGCCGGCTCATCCAGAAGTTTATTTATTATATTATTTCGTTCAAATTGGAGACAAATTTAACCCTTATTCCTTGGTCTCTCCAGACGGTCAAATAGCATTGTTGAGGAGCTACTAAACTAGTTGGAGGCCTCAGAACAATTAATAACTTAAATGGTAGATACAATAATTTGACCTAAAGCCAGCGTTGTAAATTGTCTGCATTGTAAATCAAAAAGCAAAAAGGAAGTTAAAAAATTTCATAAACATTTTCTGTGGCTTTATATACCTAGCTACTCTGCTTTTGTGGTTGGCTACCAAGTGTAGAAGCTTGAGCTTGTTTTATTATTGGGATGTCGGTTTGTTTTCTCTCTGATTTTGTGCTTGTGGCGGATTGTTCTAGCATGTTTTACTTGAGAATCTGAGATGATTCATTCTCATCTATAATGGGCTGCCTACACCAAACTTATTATTAAGCAGCGCAGAGCTCTAATTCAGATTTTTCTAGTAATTGCAGCTTAGAGGTTTTCAAGTACAGCAAGAAGATTTCCAATATTACGCAAACATTTTAAGCAGTTATACGCATGCTAAAATTGGGCAGCATAGAAAAATTTAAGGAATGGAAGATCTTCTATAATGTTGGTAAATCTAATAGGATGGTTAGTTAACGGTGTTTGAAAAATCTAAAAAAAATTATTTCCAAAAACTTAAAAAGGCTTTTCCCATTGCTTCTATCACTAAAATCTTATATTAGATTTTTTTAAAATTATATTTAATAATAAAAAATATTTTTACCACAAAAAAATTCAATATTTTTCCTAAATTTTTGAAAACTTAGGCCAATATCTTGATTATAAATTTAGCCATTAATAAATTTAGTTTTTAATTATTTTTGTTAAATTTGTATGAATTAATTATAAGTAGTAAAATGCATTAATAAATATTTCATAGATATAAATATTCATAATTGATAGATTGTATTTATATTTTTAGGGTTATGTAGAGTGTTAGTGAACAAGGGTATAAATATTAGGCTATCAATCATTTGGTAGTACTTTTTAATTTTAGGGGTGTGACAATTTAAAATACTTTTTGATGATTTATATGAGAAATAAGTAAATACTTAATTTTGAAGGTATATTCATTTATTGATATTGATGGTTGTGTTACAATAAGTATATTATAAGAAAAATAAATTTATAATATCTTTATTTTATTAATGCTACAATTTTTTCATGTGTTATAAATATATATTATTTATAAATTAAAAGAAATAATAAAGTTGTTTATTTTTTTGATATACATATTGTTAGTTGTATATTCATTTATTAAATGCATTTAAATTTGTAATGTTTATTAATTATGACAATCTATATTTTTACAATACAAAATTTGGATTTATAAAGATTGATCAAGACATTTACACAAACAAAGTATGTATAACACATGAAAACATATTATCTACTGATGTCACATAATTTTATAATTGAAGTGGTAACATATCGACACTTATTATGAGCTTATGTGTTTGTCTTGACAATTGTTATATAGAACAAGAAACAATAGCATAATAAATTGAAAGGAGCAGGAGTGGAAATTTTAATTCTTTCATGGGTGGGAAAATGATCCTTGGAGATGTAGTTGAGGATGATCTAGACAATGAGGAGGATGAAGAGGAGGATGAATGGTTTGGTTATTGGGATGAGTTGTTAGATTTGTTGCTTGAGGCTCTTTGAAGGATTAGTGGCTTGCCTCCTTTATATAGGAATAATTCTACTGAATTCACTAATGCTTCATGTTGTGGTCCTATATGGGAGCTATGTAGGGGGTTTTTGCTCTCCTCAATAGATGCTTCTTCAAGCCAAAACCATTCTAGGTTTTTCCTGGCCCTCCCTTGTGTGAAGACTTCTTTGGTTGCAGTCTCTATTAGGGACATGACTGGTAATGGTTAGGTGATTGTTGGGTATGAAATCAAAGTGTTAGGGAGCCATGTTAGGGCTACGACAAGGACAAAGGATCTTGTCTTGTTCCCAAGCTCAAGGTTTTTGTAGGGAGGTTTTGATGAGGGTACAAAATCCTTTGTTGTAGTTCCTCCTCTTGGCATTGGTATTCTTGGGACTTTGGTCCCTTTCTACCTTGGTTTTGTAAGTTTCCAATCCAAACTTGTAAATCAATTCTTCTTACGATTTGGCCTCTGAGGAGTGTGATTTGAGGCCTATTATTGTTATATATGCTAGGGTTTCTTTGGTTGTGCTGGTGATGGGTGGTTCGTCTACTAATTCATCCAAACATGTTTTTGACCTATACTTGGGTGAAGCTCCTTTCACCTTGGATGTTTCATGTGTTGTTTTGAGGGTTCTTAATGTTATTATAAATAGAGTCGTCATTTGCATGGGGAATGCCCTCACTGTGAGATTATTGGGCTTTCATCCAAATATTGATATTGTTCAATGTTGGGTTCAAAAAAGATGAGGTGTGTCTAGTTAGTATAGGTGGGACAAGAATTTTGCAAGGAGGTCCTTGATTCCTTGGTAAATCTAATCTTTCTTTGAAAAGATTGAGGGTTTTGATGCTACTAAGGAAAACTTTAATATGGTCTTTATTTGGGATAGGCTTCTAGGGATTCCATTAAAAATACTAAGATGAAGAGATTATTTGAGGTATATCCAATTCTCTTGATCAACTTTATTTATTGACAATGTCGTGAAATATATGAAATGTTTGGCTTTTGCTAGATTTTGTGTGTTGATATTGATAATATGTTGCCAAACACCATAAAACATTTTTCCAAACTTGGTGTTTGGAAGTAGAGAATCCAATACGAGTCCCCATAAGTCTTCCTTCATTGCCATACAGTTGGGCACTTCTCACATTCATGCCAATATTTCAAATAGAAACACCATATTCAAACAAGTATGAATCCTTCTCTCGATCATGGGAAAGAGTTTTACAATAATAAAAAATCTTTTTACCACAAAAAAATTCAATATTTTTTCCTAAATTTTTGAAAACTTAGGCCAATATTTTGATTATAAATTTAGCCATTAATAAATTTAGTTTTTAATTATTTTTGTTAAATTTGTATGAATTAATTATAAGTAGTAAAATGTATTAATAAATATTTCATAGATATAAATATTCATAATTGATAGATTGTATTTATATTTTTAGGGTTATGTAGAGTGTTAGTGAACAAGGGTATAAATATTAGGCTATCAATCATTTGGTAGTACCTTTTAATTTTAGGGGTGTGACAATTTAAAATACTTTTATGATGATTTATATGAGAAATAAGTAAATACATAATTTTCAAGGTATATTCATTTATTGATATTGATGATTGTGTTACAATAAGTATATTATAAGAAAAATAAATTTATAATATCTTTACTTTAATAATGCTACAATTTTTTCATGTGTTATAAATATATATTATTTATAAATTAAAAGAAATAATAAAGTTGTTTACTTTTTTTGCTATACATATTGTTAGTTGTATATTCATTTATTAAATGCATTTAAATTTGTAATGTTTATTAATTATGACAATCTATATTTTTACAATATAAAATTTGGATTTATAAAGATTGATCAAGACATTTATACACAAACAAAGCATGTATTATAACACGTGAAAACATATTATCTACTAATGTCACATAATTTTATAATTGAAGTGGTAACATATTGACACTTATTATGAGCTTATGTGTTTGTCTTAACAATTGTTATATAGAACAAGAAACAATAGCATAATAAATTGAAACGAGCAGAAGTGGAAATTTTAATTCTTTCATGGTTGGGAAAATGCTCCTTGGAGATGTAGTTGAGGATGATCTAGACAATGAGGAGGACGAATGGTTTGGTTACTGGGATGAGGAGTTGTTAGATTTGTTGCTTGAGGCTCTTTGAAGGATTAGTGGCTTGACTCCTTTATATAGGAATAATTCTACAAAATTCACTAATGCTTCATGTTGTGGTCCTATATGGGAGCTATGTAGGGGGTTTTTGCTCTCCTCAACATATGCTTCTTCAAGCCAAAACCATTCTAGGTTTTTCCTAGCCCTCCCTTGTGTGAAGACTTCTTTGGTTGTAGTCTCTATTAGGGACATGATTGGTAATGGTTAGGTGATTGTTGGGTATGAAATCAAAGTGTTAGGGAGCCATGTTAGGGCTATGACAAGGACAAAGGATCTTGTCTTGTTCCCAAGCTCAAGGTTTTTGTAGGGAGGTTTTGATAAGGGTACAAAATCCTTTGTTGTAGTTCCTCCTCTTGGCATTGGTATTCTTGGGACTTTGGTCCCCTTTCTACCTAGGCTTTGTAAGTTTCCAATCCAAACTTGTAAATCAATTCTTCTTATGATTTGGCCTCTGAGGAGTGTGATTTGAGGCCTATTATTGTTATATATGTTAGGGTTTCTTTAGTTGTGCTAGTAATGGGTGGTTCGTCTACTAATTCAACCAAGCATGTTTTTGACCTATACTTGGGTGAAGCTCCTTTCACCTTGGATGTTTCATGTGTTGTTTTGAGGGTTCTTAATGTTATTATAAATAGAGTCGTCATTTGCATGGGGTATGCCCTCACTGTGAGATTATTGGGCTTTCATCCAAATATTGATATTGTTCAATGTTGGGTTCAAAAAAGATGAGGTGTGTCTAGTTAGTATAGGTGGGACAAGAATTTTGCAAGGAGGTCCTTGATTCCTTGGTAAATCTAATCTTTCTTTGAAAAGATTGTTGGTTTTGATGCTACTAAGGAAAACTTTAATATGGTCTTTATTTGGGATAGGCTTCTAGGGATTCCATTAAAATACTAAGATGAAGAGATTATTTGAGGTATATCCAATTCTCTTGGTCAACTTTATTTATTGACAATGTCACGAAATATATGAAATGTTTGGCTTTTGCTAGATTTTGTGTGTTGATATTGATAATATGTTACCAAACACCATAAAACATTTTTCCAAACTTGGTGTTTGGAAGTAGAGAATCCAATACGAGTCCCCATAAGTCTTCCTTCATTGCCATACAGTTGGGCACTTCTCACATTCATGCCAATATTTCAAATAGAAACACCATATTCAAACAAGTATGAATCCTTCTCTCGATCATGGGAAAGAGTTTTAGAATATTGTTAAAGAGTTATCTACTATGACGAAAGGCATTATAGGTGTGGGTCCCACAAGGGATGTGTGAGGGTCTGCCTTAAGGACAAGAGAAAACCAAAGATTGTGAGTTCTTTGATTGAGGTTGATTCTTCTTTAGAAAAAGGTAGAACTATCCATACAAGTTAGGTTTTGACTGCTCTTTAGAGTTCTTTGGTAAGGTTTGGATTTAAAACTTCATGATTGTTGTTTTGGTTGTCCCTTTGTTATGGATTTGTTGTTTGTTTCCTAGGGGCATTCTAGTTTTAAGACCTATTCCATTGTTGGTTCTAGTCTCATGTTGTTGTTGTCTCTTCTTGATGCACACGTTTTTTGGATCTTTTCAAAACCTTCTTTTGATTCATAACTCCAATAAAAAGTATTTATCTAATAAAAAACAACAAATACACATATATAAATAATTTTCACTCTCGACTTCAACAAATTCTCTAAGTATTTAACCAAACTATTCCATAATATTAACTCAATATTTCACTATTATGTTTAACCAATTTATTAACATGTCATATTTGCATGACATCTTCAACTAAATGGTCACCACAATGTCAATACATTTGAAATTGTACACAATATGTGGATAATAATGAGGTAAGGTAAGTAAATAATAACAATTGATTTGAAAAAAAATGTCACAGAGCGATGAGTCAAGAGGACAGATAGGGTTTTTTAATTATTAGAAGAAATACTTTATTAAAAAAAATCAAATATTATAAATCCAAGTTGGCAAACCGGTAAACATGACTGGTAGCCAGACAAAGCAAAAACAAGTCCAATATCCATTACACAGCAGCAACAACAATCAACAGAAAAACGTCGAGACAAGCTAAAAATACATGTTATATGTCACAATGCGCTAAGCATCCAAATTATTACATGCAGATCCATATCCCAAAGCATTACATTCAACATGCTCACAATCATAGGTAAAGCAATCAAGCAACGAGGAGGAATTTGCATCATCTGGAATGAATACACATCATCTGACAAACCTTCTGCATCCTTTATGGATGTCCATGTTCTATTTCAAAAATCCCATTTTTGCACAAGCAAAGAGGATGTGGGCAAAGGTTGTGAAATATGGTTGTATACCTGCCAATTGAATTTTCTTGAAAGTATCTAAAGCCTTTCAACAAATCCATTTTGTGCATGTCCTGGAATCATTCTAGTCCATCTATCTTGTCTACGTTTCCAATTATAATATCTGATAAAAATCCAATTAGCAAGAACTAACCCCCCATTCTGACCTGAAATTTGTAGTTGGTATTTGGCTATCCATCATAATGAAAAATCCCCCAATGCCTTTCAACATTAGTAGGTGCAAGACTTTTCACATCCTCATCAAGAAAGCTAAACAAATAGATTGTAAAGCTTCCAAGGCACAAAGGTGTTCCTTGGCTATTCATTAATTTCTTCATAAGCCCCTGATAGAACCTCTATGTATAATCAATAGTGGCATGCTTATCACCATATAAGCCAACCCACCTCTCCCACTAGGACAGTCATCTTGGGGACTCTTGTCTTAATCAGAGAAGTAATTAATATATTGAAATTGACATAAATTACCTTTCAAAACAAACCTCTGGAATTTTCCTCTGTAGCATGCAACCATGCATGTTGGTTGAGCTAGTTTCCTACAAACTGGCATTAAAAGATTTAATTTGCATATGTAGGTTGACCAGTGTAACTTGAAGATCTGGGTTAGCTTGGAGAGTATGCTGAAGAATGGTGAAATGGAGCGATAAATCTTCCTTGAGCATCAAGACCTCTATATGAAGAGGGAAAAAAGAGAATGAAGCCAAGCACCGAAGTCTCCAAATAAATTTAAGGATAATTTTCCTAAAGGTCTAAGAGATAATATTTTGATGCTGGGAAACCCTGAGAAGCGCAAATCTCCAAGTCCACTTGTGGGGAACAATAGGGGAGAGAGGCTCATAATGGAGTAGGGTCCAATAGTGGGGATAGAAGTAGTCCTCAGTGGGCCCCATAGTGGAGCAATTAATATCCAATTGCAAGACACTTTTTATCCATAAAGTATGCAAAGTGACAAATCACGTGATGCTACATCAACGCACCAATAAAACATGACTTATTGCACCACTATCGGTCTCACTTATTTTTTGGGCTTTTTTGGATACCTCAACAAAAAGCATGCTAATGTGGCCCCAAAACGAAATATAGAAGCACATGAGCTGCCAAATAAATTGTTGTACAAAATTGGGAGTGATTTGAAATTTCCACGTAGGATTTTGAGAAATGCGAAGTTAGGGTGCTCCATTATAGGCCCATCTCCCCTAGTAGGGAAAGTGGAGGAGAGACAACACCAAAGGTTATGAGCATGAGGGAAAATCCAAAATGTGTGTTTAATAGACTCTCATTTAGAGCAGAATGGGCAAGAAGGGGAAGGAGTTATGAAGTGAAGACGATCTCTAATAGGCAATTTAACATGAAAAAATTTCCATGCCACTAGTTGGGATTGATCATTAGCTTTGGAATGCCAAATATGGGAGCTTAGCTTGTTCCACTTAGTGCGGTTAAACTTGCAATTCCATTTAAGATTAAGTCGAGGGGCAAGAGAAAAGGGGGGTAGGAGTTACCAATAAACAATCTTGAGAGGAAAGCATCAAAAGTTGCGGTTGTTAGGCCATTTCTAGTCTTTGAGGAAGTTATCATGGCAAGATGTAGATAGTAGGCATGACAACTTAGGGGTAATAAGTTGTTGAATTTTCAGAATAGAATCTGTGGCGGCTGGAGCAAGCTTGAATTGGGCTTTGAGAAGTTGCCAAGACTTCCAATTAAAATTGTTTCAGTCCCAAAAATCACATAAAACTTGGATGCCTTTTTTAAACAAGTATCCTCCTTTAAGGTTTTTGATCTTTGCAAGAGAAGCATTTTATTTTTGAACCAATTGATTCCACCAAATGGAAGAAGATGTGAAACTTAGACCATGACTTAAAGATTGATCATACCAAGATAGTCTTTGTGACGTCATATGAAGCTGGAGATAATGGGACCCCTCTAGGATCAAGAAACTTAGAAGATCAGATAACACATGCTAACATATTTCAACAAAGTGGTAAGGAAGGTTGGAGAAATGGCAGTCATAATTCAAAATTTGCAAACCCTAGATGGATTAAGCATAGGAAAAATGAAGACAAATCCAAGTAGCTAGCAAGAAAACCGTTGAAGATTAAGGTGATTGTGGTAAATTTGAAGGAGATATATTGCTTCAAAAAGATTGAGAGAAACATCATTCTTTATAAAATGAGTGAGACCTAGAGGGCATTAAGGTCAAGAATCTAAAAATGGTGGCATGCAAAAGGAGGAACAAAGGTAAGTATTAAATTTTTTCCTAATGATTTTTATTTGATAAAATGAAAAAATAAAGCAAAAAAAGAAGAAATATGAGGTCAAGGTCCCTTAATGATGGATGCAATAGGGTTTTATTCAACAAACTGGATCCCCAATTTCGATCCCCTAGCACATTCAGTAGGGAAAGCCTTGATGTAGTAAAGATTATATAATCTTCCATCAAAGTATTAGAATGAAGAAACCTTGAAGTCGATTAGAGATGTCTTATGAACCTATATAAAATTAGAAGATTTTTTTAGAGGGTGAATTTGGGGTGTATATTAGAATTTGTGTAGATCTAGATCCAAATATGATCTTTTGGGATGAGATGGAGATAATAATAGAGATTATAAAATGGAAGTAAAGGGTTACCCTAGATACATACCTCCTTATCTGCAAAAAAATATCTTAAGAGAAGTCACCCAAAATAAGAGTGCCCAAGTTTGAAGAAAGCAAAGGGAAAGGAGAACAAGAATATGTCGATCAATGTAGAAGAGTCATCTCCTGAGATGGTGACAAAACAAATATAAGCTATTCATGGACATAATCTAAAAGATAATCTAGATAAGGATTAACTTCCTCTTAATGCAAGGGTAGAAGACATAATCAATTACAAAATCAGTAATAAGAATTCAAACTTTGAAATTGCATGTGATTTATTTTGAATTACCAATTGCAACAAGTTTGGTAATAATAAATTATCCCTAGAATCAATACGAGAAGAGGTATTGAAAAATGATAGAATCAAAAAATCAACTCAAATGGAAGAGTCCAAATTAGAAGATTAAGGAGATAGAATTTGGAAACCATCTTCAGAAGTAGAAGGGGTAGGGGGTGTGCAGTAGAATTGGGGAAGCTAGGAATAAGAAAAAAGTAACTGAAAAGGGATCACCGGATTGTGAAGGGAAGAAAAAGGGAAGGAAATCCAACAAAGAGAAATTAAGCCAAGATGGGGATGTTGAAGGGCAGATGAAAATAAGTAGGATGTTGAGATTTGGGAAGGGAAGAACCCTTCCTAGAGAGAAGTGAAGATCTTCTCGAGGAATGTTAGGGGCTTAAACACCCCTAACAAGAAGCTCTTATTAAAGAACCAAATGAAACTGTCAAAAGTAGATATTGTTTTGGTAGAAGAAACAAAATCGACAGTGCTAGAGATGAAACAAATGAAAAGTAAAGTAAAATTTTACAGTATGGATGTGGTCCCCTCTGAAGGGGCTTCAAGTGGGCTTGATTTATTCTAGAAGCATAAAGTATTCAAGGTGGAAAGATTTGCAAAAAATAAGTATCAGTAGGGATGCAGGGTAATAAGTTTAATAGAAGTTCTTCAATTTCTCATGTTAAACATATATGGACCAACATCCCCTCAAGGGAAGAAACATCTATGGGAAGAAATTGGACAAGTCATAAGAAAGAACTCAAATGATATCCATCTTCTAGGAGAATATTTTAATGCAATTTTGCATAGTGGGGAAAAATTGGAGGGAGTTCAACAAAGAATCCAATCATAAATTGATTTTGTAGAGTTTGTAGAAAAGAACCGCTTGACAAAGATACCAATGAAAAATGGCTTATACACATGGATAAACAAGAGGTTGGGTTTTAGTAATTACTCAAAAAAAAGAATAGGTTTCTAATAAGAGGAGACTTGGGGGCAGCTTTCCTTATGCTTTAGAATAAAATCTGATACCATTCTTGGGTTCAAACCATTTCCTTATCCAACTAAATATTGAAAAGGATAAGAAGACCAAAAGATGTTTATTTAAATTTGAGAATATGTGGATGAAGGATCCAACATTTCTAGAATTAATATAAAAGTGGTAGAAAGAAGTCAATCAAGCTGGAACAAAGATGTATTCTATAGATGCCAATCTAAAATATGTCAAGAGATAGTTTCTCAAGTTGAATAGAGAGCACTTAAAAAATATCTTTGAGACAAAAAAAGAAATAGAAAAAAGATACATGATCTAAATGAGGAAGTGTTTATAGCTCAGGAATGAATCAAAGGAAATATATAACAGAAAAAAGAACTATTGAAAGCATACTCAAAGGTGCTAGCAAATGAAGAGATATTTTGGAGGAATAAATCAAGAGAATTCCAACTTAAAGATGGTGATAGGAACACTAAATTATTTCATTATGCTACAAAATTGAGGTGTAACTAAAATAGAATAAATTCAATTAAACTAGTGGATAACTTAGTAAGTGAGAATCCAAAAGTCATTAAAAAAGAGGTAGTGGATTATTCAAGAATCTGTTGAATAAATCAAAAGGCTCAAATTGGGTGTGGAATAATTAGTTGGTAGAGTGTATACCACGGTTGGTAAAGGAAAACCAAAATAGGTTGCTTATGGAGGGATTCACAAAGGCAAAAATAAAAGAAGCAACTAGGCAACTACATCATGATAAGGCTCTTGGTCCAAATGGTTTCCCTATAATATTTGATCATAAATGTTGGGATATCATTGGGAAAGACAAAAAAATTCATAGAAGACTCAAGAAGGGTGGATAAGCTATTGGAAGAAATAAATAATAATTTTATCACTTTTATATCAAAGAAAAAGCAAGCAACAACAATAAATTTTTAGCCTTATTCTATGTAATACTTCGTACAACATCTTGGCTAAAGCAATGGAAAACAAATTTAAAAATATCCTTCCTACGATAATAGAAGTAGAGAAAAAAATATTTATTCTTGGAAGATCAATAATGGATGGGATCATTATTGCTCAAGAGGCAATACATTCGACATAGAAGAATGAGAAGCAACAAATGTTGATTAAGCTAGATACAAAAATATATTATGACAAGGAAGATTAGAGGTTCCTTTCTAAAGTCCTAAAGGCTTTCAATTTTGGCATCAAATGGATAAATTAGATTTTTAATTGTATTGCATACCCTAGGTATTCAGTGTTGGTAAATGGCTCCCCAAAAGATTTTTTTGAAGTGTCTTGAGGCTTAAGGAAAGGAGATCTATTGTCTCCCTTCCTATTTGTCATTATGAAATATTCACTAGGAATGGTGTTGGACAAGGCACTGAGGTTAGGTAGACTTGAGGGTACCCAAATACCTAGACTTGAGGTTAGAATTTTACAAAACAAATACCTAGACAATAATGACCCTGCTAGTATTCTTATCACATAAAATCTCCCTCATGGTTCTAGGATCTAGAATTTCATGAACTTATGCATATCAATCATTACAAATTATTTAACTTGGTAAATTTATGATGGACAAGAAAATTTGTTCTAGGAGGACTCATGGGATGGGTATCCACATTTGGATAGTTTGGTATCTCTAGCACAATCAAAACAAATATTAACACAACTTTGGTGAACAAGATTAAGGAATTATTTGGAGAAAGTTGTTGAAGATGGGGTGTCGTTTTGGAAGTGGAAAAGCTTTGATAATAGTAGAATCCCAAGCCAAGATGTAAATTCTCTAAAGTGCATCCTTGAAAGTAAGAAAATAGTAGTAAGGTTGGGGAAAGTAAAATAAAGTGGCATGGAGAAAAGAATGACCAATGCAATCAAAAGATAGTTATTATCTAATGGAAAATAATTCCTCTAAGAAAAAACTCCCAATCCATTTATGTTGGGATAAACTCTCTCTACCCAAAGCTGGAAACTTTGAATGGGTTGTGTTGCAAGGGAGAATTTTAACTGTAGAAATATTTAGTAAAATGGGCTTCTATGGGCCTTCTCATTGTCATTTATGCTAGAATGGGGAAGAAACTATGGATCATCTACTATTTGAGTGCTCATTTCCACATGAGTGTTGGAAATGGTTGTGTGCTAAATTAGGTTGGTATGGTGCCCTTCCTAGAGATGTTCTAAGTCTATTCAAATCTTGGCCAATTCTGAAAACAAATAATTCCTTCACATGCTTATGGAAAGTTAGTCCATCAATTCTCATTTGGGAAGTTTGGAAGGAAAGGAATCAAATATTTTTTCAAGAAAAGGAAATGACATTGCCATCCTTTCTTAATAAGTTGGAAGCAACTATAGTTGAGACATTGAATAGTAGGCCAAGAAACCAAACCAAAAGCAAAGAGATCATAGAATGGGACAATAGGATGTTGAAGAATTCGTTTGGTTTAAAACTACCAAAAGTGAAAGGAAATGGAGGAGAAGAAAATAAAAAAGCTAGGGGGTGTTGCCACTGTAGTGTGCTCACTTTTAGGACATCTTGATTTTTTCCTGAAATCACTTATTTCTAGAAAAACTAATGATTGAAGCCTTGAGAGGTTCCATCTAAAGGGTTTTAATTAAAGAGGGTTAGATAAGACCCCCTTAGATCAAACCCCCTTGGATAGAACCCCTCTAGTATCCAATCATACCCATAATGGAGTCCCCTTCGCACCTATCAAAATGTTGGAAAAGAACACTTTTTCTTTACCTTTTGAGGGATTAAATAAATTCATTTAGAAATTATATTTTGCAAGATAGTAGCCCTCAAAATGATATTTCCAACAATTATAGTTTTGATATATTTTCATTTTATCATGTATTTAATTTTCAAATTTAGGTTTTTTACCAAACATCAAGTTCTTCATTCTAAAAAGGTGCAAAAATAGTAAACCATTGTAAAAAAAAGTCAAAAAATACCTTTTCCCTAGGTATTGATACCTTGTTTCACAAAAAAAAACAATTTTGATATATACACAAGAAGTTATGTTTGACAACATACACGTATGTCCAAATTATAGTTACAATGACTTCAAAAATTAATTTAAAAAAATATGTAACAAAATACTATGAAAAAAGATCATTACCCTAGATATTGATGTTAAGAATCTATATTTTAAAAAACAAAATTTATCCTTTCTAGAAAAAATGTTATGTTTGACGACATAAATGTTACTTTCTGAAAATGTTGTTTACTGTTTAAAACTAGAACTATTAAAGGAGATGTTGAAAGATTCATGATATATATATATATATATATATATATATATATATATATATATATATATATATATATATATATATATATATATATATATAATCTACACACAAATTGCCATAAATTACTAGTTCACATCATCTTCAAATTCTTAACGGTTTAGCTACTATAGGTCTCAGAAGGTGAAGATTCAATTTAAAATATTGATATAAATGTCCATCTTAGCCAAAAAGTGAGACACAGTATTGTGAATTCACCTAGGAATCAATACTTTGGAATCCTCTACCATACAAATGGTTCAAGATGAATTTTGACAGGGACTCTAGAGGCAATCTAGGCACATCGAGGACCAAATGCTTAATAAGGGATTCAAAAATCCGAATAGTCTATAGTGCATCACTGCCTCTTCTGGTTGAAACAAATGATGAAGTTGAGTTAAAAGCACTTAC
>VDFB02056804.1:0-23359 GCA_007258455.2 Sequoia sempervirens
TGAGGAAAATTAGTAATTATAATTAAAACCAAGTTTTAATTATGCAACTTGAGGAATAATAGGATGCTCATTTAATAATTGATTTATTTAATGAGAAAGGGGAAGTAACATTTAATTAAATGATTTAAATTATTTAATTAAACAAGAGGAGATAAATGGAGGGGTTTGTATTAAATAATTTGTATTATTCAATTGAACTAGATGAAATGTTAATGTTAGAGGGGGGTGAATTGACCTATAAGAGAGGGGGACCAACCATGTCAAGGTTCCAAGTTATGGAGAGCCAAGAGTGGAGGGTTTCCCTAACTTACCTCACTCTAAAGGACGAGGTTCAAGAATGAACAACACTATGTGGTACTTATGTCACCCTTCAAACCCAAATTTTAAGTTTAGGCTAGATGAGCTCATTTTTGGAGTCGATATTGCAACTCAAAAAATTCTCTATTTGAGGATGGCAGTGTAGTTCTGGGATGATACCACAACACACTGGCATCTCTCTGGTGTGTTGGTATCTGTATGACCAAAAAATAGTAAGTACAGTAAAAATTTCCAAAAGACCTACTTACAACCTAGCTAGTTGAGCTAGAAAGAAAAATAAGAATAAGAAGGTACAAAAAGTAAAGATGAAGATGTAAAAGCAAGTAAATAAGGGCTAGGGTGATGAAGATGATCTCAAAGAAGCACCAATTCACTAGCTAGCTCCACACGCACATTCACCTGCACACAAGAAAGAGGGAAAATTGTTGGAGTTGTATAGGGATTTTCCTTAGTAATACTCTTGTTTTAGTGTTTCCACCTCCACAAATAGTTAGAAAGAAACAAAGTAGAATAATACGATAAAGGAAAGGAAATGAATTAAATTAAACTACAAAAAATATTATGCTACTCAATCAAATCATAAAGGAGAGGAGTGAAGTGTTACCACCTCCACCCAAAAGCTCACTAGCCAATGGAAGGGGAGTGTAAGGTATGGACTTGGAAAGTCACCATGACCGTAGCGGTGATGAAGGGAGGTCTCGCAAGAGTCCAAGCCCACAATTCCAAACTTTTCTCACACTTGCAATTTGGAGTTGAAAGAGCTTCAAAGCTATTGTAATGCTCAAAATTAGAGTGCTAGAATGTTGATTGAGAGTGAAAGAGTGAAGTGAATGAAGTGAAATTTCTTAGAGAATGAAGTGAACATCTAGAGAATGCAAGAGATACCAAATGAAGTGAGAATGAATGTTTTTGAAGGTGGGATGGGAAGAATCTACCATTTTTCGGGGTTAGTTGGTTGAAGATAGATGTTACAATTCAACCCCAACTGAGTGTGTAATGCCTCTATCATCTTCAAACATAGGAATCCATTCGGGATGACAGTGGGCCACGCGAACATTTGTGCATTGTATGTGCAACCTCAAAAAATATTCTCTCACTGACACATAGGATAGATTCCAAGTAGATGGGAGGCATATGGGTGATGTGGATTTTTTCCTTCAGATTTGATTTTCTAAGGTGAGGGTATGTGAAAGGGGAATTTTTGTAAGAGGTGCAAATTTTCTCCTATACGTTTTTCCCCAACTTTATCAAGCATGAATATTGATGAGTGCTTGGTAAAGTAGATTAAAAGGTTATAAATGTATACCTAAATTGTTAAGGAAATATACCATAATGTGATGAACTCAAAAGCATAGGGTATGAAAAGGACTCTATAGGTACTCTCCCTGGGGAGTTTCAAATAAAATTACACCGAAGGCCCTTAGATGAACGATGGAAAAATATCACAAGATAAAAGCATCTCATAGGCCTATAGGCCTGGAAGGAGGAAACCCCCAATTTCTCTCAAATGAAGGAAGCCTCAAGAAGTAAACAACTTACAAGCCCATAGACCTCCAAGAAGGCATATCGTAAGTTCTGTGTCATGAAGGAAGCCCAATAAAGTAAGCGCCTTATAGGCCCACAAACCTGCAAGGAGGCATCCCCCAAGTTCTCTCTCATGAAGGAACCTAAAGAAGGGAACTCCACAGAGTCAGACTAGAAAGTGGCTTTACAGGTGCACTTGCAAAGCGACATGTTAATCGATAGATAAAACATGTCAGAAGACAAAGAAACCATGTAGGAAAACAAGCAGACAGTCACATAGAAAATCAAAAAATTGGAATGATTTCAAAGGGTTCCCTCAAGATCCCTTTAAAAGAAGAGGTGTTGACTCAAGGGATGCACTATTTGAAAGTGTAAAAGGGATTTTTTTTCTCAAATCAATTCATCATCAAGGAATCCTTTCGAAAGATGTTCACTTCATCAAGGAATTTGAAAGGAAGATGATTCCCCCTCATGAGGGGAAGGTTGAGGCTTATCCCATAGGAAAAATCTACTCCCACCCCAGAGGAAGGTTCTCAAGTACTTTCTTTATGAACCCATGATGAAAGAAACTTGTTCCATTAGGGGTCCAAGTTGAGAATGTGATTTTTGAAAAATAAAGGTTGCTAGGATTTTCAAGAAAGATTCATTGGAAATGAATTTGTTTTCTGAAAATAAAAACATCATAGAAGTGAAATTATCACACATATGAGGGACAACTCAAGAAAATAAGAGAGAAAGAAAGGAAAAGAGAAAAAGAGAAACAACGACAAACATAGGACATAGGGGTGATATGATATTTTGGGGTTAGAGCTGCTCATAAATATATAAAAGTATAATAATAGTATATAAATGAACTATCATCAACCCACTACTATATCAGACCATGTGAAGAATGCATGAGAAAACAAAGTAAAACTAAAAACATGGGTCAACATGGAAGGGAAGCCTAAATACCCCCAGTGCTTTGCATTATCCCCAATTTTGTAAAAGTCAAGACATATAATAGAGGAAGAATGATGAAACAAATAGAAGAAATTTTACAAAAAAAAATCACTCCTATTTCCAAGCACCAATAAGGGTGACAAGGGTCATCCAGGAACACATAGCACAAGTATGAGGGAACACATTACAACACACATACACATCTAATCTAAAGATACATAAGAGGCCTCCCCTTAACACTCATCAACCAAGAGGTCATCTACTTCCCAATTTAGATCATTGTAAGGAGAAGAAAGATGAGCCTGTAGTGGTGGAATATTAAGGGGAGGATATTCTCACCCTCCCAAAACAAGGGATAAGGAAGAAGCCCCTGTAAGCTCTTCTTTGCTTGGATCTTGTGGAACTATTGTAAAAAATTTTGCTAAGATTGTCAACAAGGCTAAAACTTTTTCCAGAGAGTTGAACATGCACTTTACTGGAGTTCCATTTCATACCTCAATGGATGGAGAGGAATGTGGTTGAGATTCACCGCTTGGCTCATTGAGCAACTCAAGAGTGGTGACAAACTCAGGAGAAGCCAAAACTTGTTTCTTCACTAGGAAAAAACAAGTTAGTGCAGGACCACCCTTCAAAGAAGTTGGGATCCTCTTACGCCATCCATTGTTGGAAGGTCCAACCTCCACCTTCTTCTTCGTCAGGGGATGAGAATTCCCTACATATAAGGCAAGAGGTGCATAGGAGGCGGAGGATAAAACCTTAGCGGACAACACCGAGGTATTTAGCATGTCCACAAGTTTAGGGAATGTTAGGATGTCTGAAAGGGACATCAAAAGGGGTGCCTCAACTGAAGGAGCAATGAACACCTGCAACTTTTTAGGTTCAATTGCACTCACACTCATAGCAAGATCTAGAAGCACGGTTGAACTAGATCAAATGGAAGTAGGGGGGCAAAGAGGAGGATATAGCAAGAGGCCCTGAATCAGGGGTGGTCATATCCCCTCACTTCTTCTGTAAAGCAGCCTACTCAGCCACTAGAGCCTTTTGTTGATGCTTACACTCATGAGAAAAGCATTTTTTGTGACTCTTCAAGCTAAAGGTTGGGAGATGCAAAGGGATAGAAGGTTCCTTCTCAACTAGAGGTGTTTCCATCAAAATGATTTCTAGTAGAGGGATAGACTCTTGGATGGGAGAAGGAGGAAGCAGTTGAGAAATAGAGGGTAGAGTCAACTCTAGTGCCTCGACAGTGGGTCTCTTCCCATTTACTACTTTTGGAGTAGAAGTGGTGGAGGTCTATGGAGGTTGAGATGTATAGGATTCCCCATAGAGACCCTTCCTTCTACCATATCGAATGGGCCTAGACTCCATGGGAAGAATAGGAAGCTAAAACATAAGATGTTATGGCTTTCACCGAGTGGTCACTATAGGATTCTCCTGCAAACATGAAACATAATTTGATGATGCTGAAGTAAGGTGAGAGGAAGCATTAGGCTAGACAATGGAAGAGGAAGAAGAGGAACCTTGAGAGTCCTTCTCTTCTTCCCTTCTACGTGCCATGGTCACATCATTCTCAAATTTTTAAAAAAACCTATGTGAAACAACATAAGGTGATGGATGGTATCTCACTCTAGGCATTGAGCTCCCTTTCTTGTACTTTTGATATGTTCAGTACAAGAGGTCCTTCATAGTAGGAGAGGACCAATGGGTGCCAGTCAAAAGTGATCTAAGGAATAGCTATCACACATAACTGGTGGTTTATAACCAGTGTCATGGATCACATGCACTAAACCCTCATGGATGAATTTTGAACATTTATTCACAACCAAGGGCACTTCATTCATAGCTACTAACCATGGGATACCTAGCTTCACTCTTAAGAGTCCAGACTCTAGGATTATGTCAAACAAGTTTAGGAATTTAGGTCTGACCAAGATTGACAAAATGATACCACCAAGGTGAGGTACAAAAAGCCTATTATGTGTAAAAATGGTGCTCATAGGTGCATCCTACACATCTTTGTGTAGGAATTTAATTAACATAATCTCCTCCATTATGATATTCACTTGAGACATCGGGTCAACAAGAAAACCCGCTACAATGTTTTCCTTGATTTGTGCAGGGATATAAAGAGGAGATGGTTCTCCATTGAAACCCATTGATAGGTCCTACGAGGTGAAGGTTATCCTTAGACCACTACTCACAAGCTACATAGAGGGGATAGGCACATGTAGGAAAGAGGCCATCATGAACACTAAACAATACTCTCACAAAGCCCCCCAAAGGTTCACAATCAGATAGTGACCCAACTAGGGCTTCATTATGCAACACCTAGTAAACCTTCCAACTATGCCTACTAGGGGTCACAAGTTGGGTTGTAAGGTTAAAGGCATCACAACACTCACACCTACAATTCTCCTTGAACACAAGGAAAGGAGATTTTAGTACTATAGGATGAAGCAAAAATGGTCCATGTCATGTTCACCAAAAATGTAAGAGAAGGGGTCCAACCATGTCAAGGCTCCAGGTCATGGAGAGGAAAGAGTGGTTACCTACCCTAAATTACCTCACTTGAAAGGATGGAGTTCAAGAATGAAGAGCACTATGTATTACTTTTGTCACTCTTAGGACCTAAATTTCATTTTTAGGCTAGGCAAGCTAGTTTTAAAATTTGATCATACACCTCAAATAGCTCTTTGTCTAACGATGGAAGCACAGTTTTGGGATGATAGTGTGACATGATGGCATCTCTCTAGCACATTGGATTCTCTATGACCTAAACATAGTAAGTATAGTAAAAACTACCAGAAGACCTACTTACAGCCTAGCTAGTTGATCTAGACAAAAAAATAGAATAAGAATGTACAAAAAGTAAAGATGAAGATGATAAAACAAGTAAATAAGGGCTAGGGTGATGAAGATGATATCATAGAAGTGTTAGTTCTCTAGATAGATTCACACACATGTTCACCTACACACAAGAAAGAGGGAAAATTATTGGGGTTGTATAGGGATCTACCTTAGTCAAACCCCCACAAACAACTAGAAAACAACAAAGTAGAATAATATGATAAAGGAAAGGAAAAGAAAGGAAAAAAAGAACACTACAAACAATATCATGCTACTCAATCAAATCATAAAGGATTGGAGTGAAGCGTTACAACCTCCACCTAAAATCTCACTATCCAATGGAAGTAGAGTGCAAGGTATGGAATTGGAAAAGTCACCACGATCAAAATGGTGATGAAGGGAGGCCTCACAAGACTCCAAGCCCACACTTCCAAATTTTCCTCCCTCTCTCTCTCCATCTCTCCATTTTCCTCCCTCCATCCCTCCCTCTCTCTCTCTCTCGTATCTCTCTCCCTCCCTCTATCTCTCTCTCCCTCTCCCTCTCCCTCTCTACATTTCTCTCTCTCTTCCCCTCCCTTTGAATTCTTTCTTCTTCTTAAGTCTCTCTCTTTCCTAGGTCATTCCTACTCCTTCTCTCTCACAAGTCTCTCTCTAAGGTCTACACCACTCCCTCTCTCTCTCTCTCTCTCTTTCTTTCTCTCTCTTAGGTATCTCCCATTCCCTCTCTCTCTTTCTCTCTCTTACTCACACTCACACTCTCCATCTCCCTCTCAGGTCTCTCTCTCCCCCACATTCTCTCTCCCTCTCTGAATCTATCTCTCCTCTCATTCCCTCTCTCCCTCTCAAGTCACACACTCTCTCTCTCTCTCTCCCTCTCCTCCCCTTTGAAGTCTCTCTTTCTCCTCTCCATCTCTCTTCTCTCTCCATCTCCCCTATCACTTTTCTTTCCATCTCCCTCTCTCTCTCTATATATATATATATATTACTCCTTTTATCGCTCTTACGTCCATCCCTCTCCATTTCCCTCCTTTTGTTTTCCTCCCTCTCCCTCTTAGGTTTCTCTCTCCTAGTGGTCTCCTTCCCACCCTTACTAGATAAGTCTCTCTATCCTCCCCTCTCTCTCTCTCTCCCTTCCTCTCTCCCTCTCAAGTCTCTCAACCTTTTCCTCCCTATCTCTCTCTCCTACTCAAGTATCTCTCTCCCTCCCTCCATCCATCTATCTCTTTTCCTCTCTCTCTCTCTCTCACACACACACACACTCTCTCTCTCTCTCTCCATATCCATCTTATGCCTCTTTCTCCATGTCTCCCTCCCTCTCTCCCTCTCATGTATATCTCCCTCTCCCTCCCTCTCTCTCTCAAGTATCTCTCTCTCCCTCCATCTCTCCCTCTCCCTCCATCTCTCTCTTTTTGCATCCCTCTCTCTCTCTAGTCCCTCCCACTCCCTCTCCAACTCCCTCTCCTTCTCACTCTCCATCTCCCTCTCTCCCTCTCAGGTCTCCCACTTCCCCTCTCTATCTCACTCACTCATTTTCCACCTCGCTCTCAAGTATCTCTCTCCTAGGTGTCTCCTTCCCACCCTAACTAGGTAACACTCTCTCTCCCCTCTCTATGTCTCTCCCTTCCTCCCTCCCAAGTGTGTCTCCCTCTATGTCCCTCTATCACTCTCAAGTATCTCTCTCCCTCCCTCCCTCTATCTCTCTCTCTCCCTCTCTCTCTTGCTCAAAATTAACTTGAGATGGGGAGAGAGAGGGGGGAGTGACTTGAGATGGAGAGGGAGGAGAGAGGGAGAGAGAGAGAGTGGGAGAAAGAGGGACCTGGGAGGGATATGAAGAGATAAATAGAGATAAAGTGTGAGAGAGAGAGAAAAAGAGATACTTAAGAGACAAAGAGTGTGGGAGAAAGATACCTAAGAAGGAGATGGTGAGTATGCATAAGAGAGAGAGAGAAAGTGAGAGAGAGACATGAGAGAAGAGAGAGAGGGAGTGGGAGATACCTGAGAGAGAGAGAGGGAGATAAAGAGAGAGAGGGAAAGGGAGAGGGAGAAGAGGGAGTGGGAGACATCTGAGGGAGATATCTAAGATGGAGAGATGGAATGGAAGAGACCTAAGAGAGATAAATACATAAGGAGAGAGACCTCAAAGGGAGGGGGAGAGAGAGGGAGAGAGGGAGATGGAGAGTTAGATGGATATGGAGTGGAAGTGAGATTAGGAGAGGGAGTGGGAGGGAACTAAGAGTGAGAAAGGGAGTGGGAGAGAGAGAGAGAGAGAGAGAGAGAGAGAGAGAGAGAGAGAGAGAGAGAGAGAGAGAGAGAGAGAGAGAGGAGGGACAAAGAGAGCTAGAGGTTGGGAGGGAGAGGGAGAGGTACTTGAGAGGCAGAGGGAGGGAGAGAGGAAAGAGAGAGAGAGAGTGGGAGAGAGAGTGTGTGTGGGTGTGTATGTGTGACCTAAGAGGGAGAGAGAGTTCAGAGGGATAGAGAGTGAACAATAGGAAAATGGGTGCTTTATAACCTAGGTCATAGAAAACCACTATTTTCCTATTATCATTCAATAATGTACTAGGAATCCCAAATTGGATTGATTAGCAACCTCACAAGGTGAGTAAATTCTCAATAAGACCTAGGAAGGGTTTTTTTTAGCTTTAAGGGGTTCACCACCAAAAAAATACTTGGAAAAGACAAATAAGCATTCAACCTAAATAATCTAATAATACAAGCTAAATAATTAATGCAAATGATGAAATTTAGGTACACCAATTTAGGGTTTGTGTACCTAGGAAGTTTTGGAATGTAATGAGGATTCTGGAGAAGCAAAAGAGTTGACAAAAAGCTCTATGGAGGACTAAGATTCCCTTACTATTCTCTTAGTCTCACTGCTATTATTAGGGAAGATGCAAAATCTTTGGATGTCAGAACCAGATCTAAAGGAATCTTTGGAAAATATTATTAGGAAGACTAAGATACCCAAGGTGGCATATTATCCCCATTCTAAATTTCTAAAGACTCTAAATGTGATCCTAAGCTCCAAGGGCTACACTTGCATCCCTTTTAGATTTGACCTATAGGTGAGTTTTTGTGAAGATAACAAATTTATAATGCAACTTTACAACTTTTACAATTTTGAACTCCAAATGATCTTAAAGACTTCAACCTAAATCTACAATCACAAATGTGCAAGAAAGGAAAAAAATGTTTGTTAGTGAATGGGGGTTTTCCTTAATCAAGCCCCTTGTTGGTAATTAAACCAAATGATTAAATGAATGAAATGAAGCATGAAACATGAAATATGTAAATTATATCACCTTTTATGATATCTTATGAAGAAAATATACAATATACCATGTAGTGGCCATGAAGAATGTAGATCTTAGATCCTTGGATATGATGTGAAAAATGGTTATGAATAGATCTTCAATGATGCATCCACAATCTTGGCTCAACAACATGAATGGATGCATAAAACCCTTGGAATGATGCTTGGATCTTGATAATGTCTCTAAATGCTTGATAAAATTATCTTGAATGTATAAACTTTCCTTAGGGATGAATACTTGAATGATTGTTATGAAAAATGAGTGGAGGAACCTTGTATTTATACTTATTCATGCTTAATATCTCAAAATTACACCACAACAAACTGACATATGAAATCATTAATTAAAGGAGGCTAAATATTGTCAAGATTTGAAGTTGAATCTCAAAAATAAGCCAAGGAGGACTAAGATTCCCTAGGTGGCATGTTAGTCACAAGGCTCAAATCTTGAGGTATAGACTCCAAAAGGGACATTTTTAGGTACATTAAAAATTAGGGTCCCAAGACCCATGGAGGACAAAGATGCCCTAGGTTGTGTTTGAGTATCACTCCACAAATTAGGGACACACAGATAGAATCATTAAATGATCATTTATCTTTTGATGTTTTCTAGGATTTTCCATAAAAAAATATATAGTTTATTAGGCTTGTTGATTTAAAATGGGACCAATTAAGCCATAAAGAAGCATAAATAAAGCAAGGTGGGTCCAAACAACTATGAAAATGCAAGGTTATGCATTTTACTACACTACATTTAGACCCCACTTTAGTGAGAGGATGAACTTGCTTCAAAATCCCACTAAAGTAGCTAGCCACACAATCAAGAGGGGTTCAAATTTATGAATGTTAGCAAGATAGGATGACAACAATCAAGAGGGATGATCAAGCCTCTAGGATCAAGATCCTATGAGAAACCAACATAATCACAATGGAACACACATGCAAATGATATATGAATCCATAACCAGATCACTTGAATACACCATTAAGGGTAGAAAAAGAAAAAGAAAAGGAAAATACAATAGGTCAAGCTTCGATTGACTGTCCAAAGAACTATGTACTAGGTCTAGGCTATTTGTTCAAAAATGTTTACAAGTGGAACATGTTTTCCACTATGCAAACAAAACACATGCTGACAAGGGCTAGTGGGAGCTAGTTGTCCACTAGGTGAGCCCTAGGAAGTTGATATCAACATTATACCCCCATGACTATTATAAGGACAAAAAGAAAATGCATGCTCACAAGGGTTAGTGAAGCTAGTTTTTCACTAGGTGAGCCCCAAGGGGCCATATCAAAGCCATACCTCCATGACTTTAATAAGGTAAAAAAATGCAATGTAAGAAGAAAGAGAGAGGTTCAAAGGGATTTTGGTTAGTTCATGCACAGTATCATCTTAGGGAAAATTGTGCTTAATGTTTCCAAAAGAGGACAAGTCAAAGAAATATCACAATCTCAGAGGAAATCACACCCAATGACACCACCAAGAAAAGGATGCATTGCAATAAGAAATAAAATCACACAATGAAACATGAGTGTCGATGTATGACCCCACTTTAAAGAAATTTCTAACACCATTGTTGTGAGAAATTGCTTTAAAGTAGAAGAAGACATGAGAGATTATTTGGAAAGCCCTATGCCAAGTCATATGTTTCCAATCAACTACACCATGCAATAGGATGGAAGGGTTGCTTAGTACATCACATGCTAGCCAACTTAAGACATGTTTTCCACATCCCAAGATTGCTCTTATATGTACATGGAAGGTGGTAAACTAGCCAAAAGAGGCAACAATAGCTGACATACGAGGACAAGGCTATCTAACCTGTTTCCCCAACTTAGTGCAGGACAAGGATGAGTTGAAATGATTGATGAGAAATATGCTAGAGAAAAAATTAGTATTAATTAGAGGAATTAGGTGCCCCCACATAAAAAGAGCACTAAACTCCTTAAGATGTCAAATTTTACTACTTAAAGTGTTACATTCACTAGTAGAATGACCATGAATTCTATGATATGCACAAAATGAAGTCTTGTAATTTCTTTCATGTTCTTGTAGGAGGGATATCAAACAATCTTGGAGGATTCTCAACAAGATACTTTATTGATTAAAATTAGAGGATTTTTTGTTATTTTGCGAAAAAGATATCTCTTGCTTAGTATAGGATGTCATACTTACACAAAACTCTTTAGGTTGCGGTATTTTGTACTCTTCTTTAAAGGAAGGTGTAAAAATATGAAAATTTCAAATTATTAGTGTTATGTGTGATGACATTGACATTAAGTGAATATTTCTTTGTTTGTTTCATTTCTTACAAAGGATAAAGAAAACTAGTGTATATCAAATCAAGATGCACTACTGTTAAAGTCGGCTTAGAAGGATGTTTTGTGATTGTTTTGATATTAAGTGAAGGCTTGTTTGTTTCTTTTGAGGGACAATAACAAGGACCACTAGTCTTTTCTTGTGTGAGGTTCTATAGGGAAAGAAATAACTTGTTCTCTAGCATCACATCCTTTTCCGCTATATCCAAGTTGTTTCATAAGCTCTAATTGGATAAAATTGTGGTTTTAAATTGTTCTTGTAATGAATCTGAATTAATTCTTAGAAATAGCTTCCTCAGTTCTTCCTAAAGTGTCAATCTGGGAACGTAGGCTTTTGAACTAGGACGTGGTAGCATGTCAAAGGGCTGAAATCAATAAACTAAGGTTTGATGGATGCAAACTATTGCAATTTATTTTTGAATAGAAATATAGTTTGCAGACTTCCTGTCACATATGTGATAGGAACTCATGAAGAAATGATTCTGCAACAAAGAATAGATCATTGACACACAATAAAACAAAATAAAAAATCTCTAACAGAATGAAAACCTTTCTAGAAATAAAATAAACAAATTAACTATTGAATAAATAGAAGTAAAATCTCCATAAGTCATGCTATTGAATATATATGTACTTTCAATATCAATTACTATTCAATTCTTCAATTATAGTTAGTCGATTATGCAAACTGATAGGTATTAAAAAAACAAATAGAGACTAAATACATTCATAGAGATTAAGTAAACTAATAAGAATCTGATAACATGATAAATAGTATGAAATAAATTTAATAATAATGAAACAACATGAATTACCAAACATACAAATGGAAAGGTCACCAAATATTGAGGAAGTGGGCCCTACCATCGCTAGCTATTGAGTGATTAGAAGCTCACAAGCACAAAACTAATCCACACTAATTTTCATTCATTTGAATTGCAACAACAGATCATGAACGTTGATTTAACACCAATTTATATTTTCTATCATCTATATATTTTTAGTCTCAGCACACACACACACACACACACACACACACACACACACACACACACACACACACACACACACATATATATCACAAGCTATCTATACAATAATATTTTTGAAGATAAAAATAAATAAGAGTTTGGATTTTTTGTGACTTACAACCAACAACTTTGAAAGATTATAAAAAATAATTAAAGTCTTTTGATAGTATCTTAAAACAACATAATAACTCAAAATAGATTTGCTAATCTTGACACAAGCATGGCCAAAGTGACAAAATGATTCCAACCAACCTATTCTTCCATTCACTAACACCCTTCATGCCTTGTTGTCAACAACTTAAATATTTCATGTTACCAAAATCACAGAGATAGTTAATGATAGTCAAAGGAATTGATATTTTTCACTAGTTTTTACCTTTCCTCATATTTCATAGAATATCTCCAGTTCATTAACAAAAAGTGACAAGAACTACAACAATACTAGGAAAACAGCAAGGGTTAAAAGAAAATGAAGAGGTAAAATAGAGACACAATTTTTCCCCAACAAGCTCATAACCTTTTCCATAAAGTTTTTTTATCTCTTTTGGATTTAGTGTTTGTTGATAATCAGTGTCCAGTAAAATTTTGTTGTATAATTTGCTTCTTTTTCTTTAGTGGTTGAGGTGGATGCTTTTGAAGGCTCTTTCGGGTTTTATGTTGACATTACCACATTTTCTTTTCCCTTGTCTAAATATTTGTTTATGATCTTGTATTCTCCCATGAATGTTGGTGTGAAATCTAAGGAACCCCAATTGTCTTCTAATAGCTTTGTGACTTCTTCAATGTGTTTCTATTTTTATTTTTATTGCATAGGTTCTACTTATGTGGTTGGTGTCAATTTTTTCAAGAATTCTCTTTACCTTTCTCAATGTTCAAACAACTATTTGGTTCAATATCGGCTTTTATTGTATAAACTTTTTTGTTATAGTTATACTTCATGATACAATGAATGGTAGATGGCACAACATTCATCTCATGAATCCATGGTCTATCTAAAAGAAGATTATATGAAATATCATGAGGCATAACATGAATAGGGTTTTGTAAGGTAGCCTTTCCAACTGTAATAGGTAAAGTGATTACACCAAGTGGTTATTTTCGCACATTATCAAATCCATTAATAGATAAAGAGGCGGGTAGATTTTTTGATTTATCAACACTAAGCTTATCCAAAAGGTTCACACTACACATATTTAAGGCTGAGCCATTGTCAATAAGGGTTTTCTTTATCCCCATGCTATTGTATTGAGCTATTATCATGAAACAATCACATTTTATTTGCACTTCCAAAGAGGGGAGTTCCCTTTGGTGGAAAAAAAAATGTCATCATAATTTATTCTTTGAATCATGCCTACTATGTCATTTGGTTCTAGATTAGAAGGGATAGGAACTTGTTGTTAGGTATTTTGAAGCATAGTTTGATAGTTAGGTGAATTTTGAATTATGTCCCATAGGGATATCTTTGTAGGAGTATTCTTAAGTTGTTCAACAAGGTCATACTCCTTTCCACTATTCCAACAAAAATGAGGGGCACTAGGAAAGATATGATTAGGCAATGGGAGGGATGTGGGAGAGTACTCCAAGGGGTATCTAATGTGCATAACCTCGGAAGACTTATCCTCATTTTCATGATCTCTTAGTGAATAGGAGTCTAATGTTACTTCATCATCTTCATCTAAGAAATTACTATTGTCAATGTTATCATTTTCTTCCACCGTTATATCTTCCATAGTAGGAGAGTCTTTAAGAGAACTAAAAACCAAATGTTCTTGGCATTCAAGGGTTGGTTCTTCTAAAATTACTTCATCATATGTAAGTGAGTAATAAATGGTTGAATTTTCTTATTCATCAATAATTGGAATATTAGGAGAAGGCTCTATTTGATTGTCCTTTTTCTCTAAGGTTTCATTCTCTTTTTCCATACGATCAACCCTAGTAGGACAACTTGTAAGATGTTCATTGCATTTCATGGTTATATTTTGTAAAGCAGCTTCATCAAAAGTAGGGGAAGCATCAAGAGAATGACAATTATTATTTTCATGCTTACCAAATATAATGTCCCTAATGGTAGGAGCATTAGCGAAGGGAGGAACAAGATTGTCATGAAACTCAATAGGTGCATCTTCTAATATGAACCTATCCTCTTTATATCAAGAGGGGATATTAGGAGAAGGAAAATTTTGTTTAGCTATGATATCATCTTCTTTTTCCAAAACATTCTCACAAGAAAGAGATGAATGGAGACTAGGTAAGGTGATGTTTAGAAATGTTTCTATGATCTGATGTTCTTGTTTTCAAATGTCTTCCAAAGGGGGAGTAGGATAGGGAAAATAACGACTCTCAATGTTTGTATCTTGTTTCACCAAGATACAATCATCACTAAGAGGAGAGGTATTAGGAGAAGAAAAAGTATGATTGTTATGATTGTTATGATTGTCTACACTATTATCTTGAGCAATGGGAAATGTAATATTAAGGATTGTTCCAATGGTTTCATGAAAGATAGTAGGAGGATGACTAACATGTTTCTTAATGACCTCATTGGTGTAATCTAAATTGAACTCATAAGAGGGAATTTTGTACTTATGCAATCCATTTTAACCATATCAAAGCCACATCTCTTGAAAGAAAACATGTTATTATGGAAAAGTAAATAAAGTACAATGCTATGATCTAAAGTAAAATGAATTTTTTAGATTGGAAACAAGGTAATTTTCTGATTACACTATGCAACAACTTGAAATATGAAAATTTTTAAATGAAAAATTGGAATTGAGCAATGCATGAAATGAAGCACATTAAACTAGATTTAGTGAAATGCATGTAACAAAAAGTCAACCCACTTAAACAGATAATCAATGATAGAAAATAGAAATGTAGAAAATAAAATTTAAACCCTAGAAATTGTAGCTTCAAACTCAACAAGGACTAAGACACAAATAAGTGTGTCTTGGTCCTACTAGTGGAATTCTGAGGTTCCAAGAAGTGAAGAAGAAAGCACACAACTCAAACAGGGTTTTGAGCCCAAAGCCCTAAGAGGGACTAAGATTCTAGGAAGGGAATTTTTGTCCCAGTGGAGGTTCTTTTCAAAAAGACAACAAAATCTAAGTTTATAGCAATGTTGGACCAAGTTGCCTACCTAGGGACCTAATGTTTGGAACAAAAAATTGTGCAAATGAATGCAAGAAAAAGTAACCAGTGATAAGCAATTGGATGGAAAAGTGAATGCAATATTTTAAATTTTGAATGCAATAAGAATGTTTCTAAATCAATTAGGATGGTGAACAATGCACTTTTCAGTTTATAAATGAGATAAAATGATGAAAGAAAGAAAAAATGCAACCTATATGCACTTTTACTAATGCAAATATGAGAAACCTTAGATGCACTTTCACTAAATATGAGAAACCCTAGATCCACTTTTACTAATGCAAGATGTAATTCAAGAATGAATGAAACCTAGATCTAGGGCCTGTACGGACTCAAAATCCAAAAATGAATGCTCTAGAAGGTCAGGTTCACCAAAATGAACAATTGGAAAATGGTGCTTTATAACATATGCCATAGAACACCACTATTCTCCTATTATCATTCAAAGATGTCCTAGGAATCCCAAACTAGATTTACTAGCAACCCCACAAGGTGAGTCAATTATCAATATGGAAGATCTAGGAGGGATTCTTTTAGCTTTAAGGGGTTCACTACCAAGAAAATGCTTGGAAAATACAAATAATCATTCAACCTACAAAATCTAGCAATACAAGATAAATAATGAGTGCAAATGATGAAATTAAGCTACACTGAGTTAGGGTATGTGTACCTAGGAAGTCTAGAAATGTAATGAGGATTCTAGTGATGTAAAAATGTTGTCAAAATTTTTTATGGAAGACTAAGATTCCCTTACTATTATCTCAGTCCCATTGTTATTTTTAGACACAGATGCAAAATCTTCAGATGTCTAGACCAGATTTGAAGGAATCTTTGAAAAAATATGATTATGAGGAATAATACACCCAAGGTGGTGTATTAATCTTGTTCTAAATTTTTGAAAACTTTGAATGTGATCTTGAGCTCCAAGGTCTGCACTTGCTTCCTTTCCGATCTCAGGTTCTAAAATTTTTAGATTCAGGTTGTAGGCAAGTTTCCATGAAGATGAAAAATTTGTAATGCAACTTTGAAAATTTTACAATTTTTCACTCCAAATGATCTTCAAGACTTCAACCTAAATTTTCAATCAAAAATATAAAAAAAGGGACAAACTTTTTGTTTGTTAGTGAATGGGGATTTTCTTTGGTCAAATCTCTTGTTCGTAATTAAACCAAGTGATGAAATAAATGAAATGAATCATGAAACATGAAATATGTAAATGATATCACCTTTTATGATGTCTTATTAAGAAAATATGGAATCTACCATGTAGTTTCCATGTATAATGTAGATCTTGGATCCTTGGATATGATGTGAAAAATAGTTGCAAATAGATCTTCAATGCTACATCAAAAATCTTGGCTCAACAACATCAATGGATGCACAAAACCCTTGAAATGATGCTTGGATATTGATAATGGCTCCGAATGATTGATGAAATTATCTTGAATGCATAAAATTTCCTTAGGAATGAATACTTGAATGTTTGTTATGAAAAATGAGTGGAGGAACCTTGTATTTAAACTTATTCATGCTTAATATCCTGAAATTACACCACAAAAAGTTGACATATGAAATCATTAATTAAAGGAGGATAAATCATACCAAGATTTGAAATTGAATCACAAAAATAATTCTAGGAGGACTAAGACTCCCTAGGTGGTGTCTTAGTCCAAAGGCTCAAATCTCGAGGCATAGACTCAAAAAAGGGACCTTTTTAGGTACATTCAAAATTAGGCTCCCAAGACCCATGAAGGACAAAGATGCCCTAGGTGGTGTTTTCTTCCCACTCCACAAATTAGGGTCACATAGAAAAAAACATTAAGTGATCATTTATCTTTTGATGTTTGTCAGGTTTTCTCCGTAAGTTGTCGACATGGATCATCCGGATGGTCGCTCCCTCCGTAAAATTAAAAGATGAAACCGGCTCAGTCTCCGAAAATAAAGGTATCATTTTCCGCAAAGGCGAAGAGGACCTCCGGCTTTCGAGATGGAGAGTGGAAGGGAGATGTAGAGGGAGAGAGAGAGGGAGAGGGAGTGGGAGTGGGAGTGGGAGGGACTAGAGAGAGAGAGAGAGATATATGCTAAGAGAGGTGGTGAGATATGTCTAGAGCTTAAGGCGAGAGAGTGAGAAAGATAGGTATAATGAGCAACAAAGAGAGAAGATAGGAGAGAGGGATAGGTTCCAAGCTTAAGGGGAGACATAGTGATATACAAAGAAGTAGAGAAAGGGACAGAGAGATATGATGATTTATGAATATTTGTTCATCTCATTACTAAATATTTTATAAATATTTCATTATTCATTACTTTTTTTAATTTTTCAAGTATTTTGAGATGAGTGTTAAAAAAAAGTCATTGAAAAAAGACTTTGCATGTGAAAGTAGTGAGCGTTTGATGTTTCAAAAATGAAATATGAATTTCAAATGATTATAATAATTATTTTTTTGTATAATATAGAAACACCATCTAGTGCATTGTGTAGGGATCTCAATTAGCATTACAACACCAATAAAAGGTCAAAATTTTGATAAGAAACAAAAAAGTTATGCCCATTTTACTGAAGTGTAATTTTTGGGCTTTTTAAAATGGATATCCATTTTGAAATGGATATCCATTTTGTTTCATCCATTTTGTTTGCATAAATTGATGAAAATTAATTTTAAGAAACAAATATCCATTTATAATGGATATCTATTTTGGTTTGGTATTACCAAACCAAAACGGATATTGCACCCAACCCATACAAAAAGTTAAAAAAAAAAATCACGATTTCGGCGAGTTAAAAATGCATTTTTTTCCTCATTGCCACTTTTTGGACCCCCATGATCTTGTACATGCCCTAATATGGAAGCCATTAATTGATGCTTAAGATAATATGGATGAGTATTAAACTAAAATTCTAATAAATGATCAATATGGATGAAAGTGGGTATGAATTTCAACAACAAAACTTTGCTATCAAAAGATAGATCAATTTGTCTCCAAATAGTGATGTATTTATAGGAGAGAAAATGGCAAATCAATGGCTCAGATTGATTTCATCTATCAATGGTCAATATTTAATGAAGGGTGAAACATGGATCAATGATTCTCATGAATGGATGAGAATAAATGATCACATGGATCAAGAAAATCATCAAGGGTTGAGAATGAATCAAACAAACACACTTTGTAACAACTTTGAAATTTTGTTACAAAGTTTGTTTGAAAACAATCATTCCCCGTTTGGAGCCAAATTAGGAGAATATTCCTTTGGAATATTCCCTATACAAGTGGATGGGAATGTAAATTAGTAATTTAGTAATTAAAACTAAATTTGAATGTGCAAGATGAAGAATGTGACCAAATTCATTGTGTGAACTAAATACGATAGATCTAAATGAACATAAACCCTATTTAATCCCCTAAGCAATGATCCGAATGAAATATTCAAAATTTCAAAGAACAAGAAACCATTAAACTAACATGAAAAACATGAAAAAATGAAAGGAAATATATTCTAAGACCTCAAATCTTATCCCATTGAGGGAGTGGTGTCACATTGATATGGAATAGTGACCCTTTCCCAATGTCTTAGATAATATGATCTTGTTTCAATTGATTCTATTGAAGAAAATCGATGAAACTGATGAGATATGAACAAAACATGGTATAAAACTAGTTTAACATGATGGAGATGAATGCTAAATGCTAAAATACTTGATAAAATGGATGCAATCTATGCTAAATGTAAATAAAGTTCAAAGATACAAGCCATAGATACAAATTTATGTTAAAATTGATGCAAACTAAGCTAATATGAATGAATATTAAACTAAAATGCTAATAAATGCTAAATATGAATGCAAGTGAGTATGAGTTTCAATAACATAACTTTTCTATCAAAATATGGATCCATTTATCTCCAAATAGTGATGCATTTATAGGAGAGAAAATGAAAAATCAAGATCTCAGATCGATTTGATCTATCAATGGTCAATATTGGATGAAGGGTGAAACATAGATCAAGGATTCTCATCAATGGATGAGAAACTAAGATCACTTGGATCAAGGAAAGCATCAAGGGTTGATAATGATTCAAACAAACACACTTTGTGACAACTCAAAAATTTGGTCACAAAGTTTGTTTGAAAACAATCATTCCCCTTTTGGAAAAAAAATAGGAGAATATTCCTCTGGAATGTTACCTACACAAGTGGATGGGAGGGGAAATTAGCAATTTAGTAATTAAAACTAGGTTTAAATGTGCAAGATGAAGAATGTGAGGATATTCATTAAATTATTGATTTATTTAATGAAAAGGGGATGGAATATGATTATTAATTAAATAGTTTAGGGCTATTTAATTAATTAAGAAGACTTAGGGTTTAAATTAAATAGTTTGATTTATTTAATTGAAACAAGATGGAATGTTAGTGTGAGAGGATATGAATTAATCTAATTAGATTAATTCGATCAATTGATGAAAATGATTCCTTTAATTAAATAACTAGGCTTATTTAATCAAACAAGTGAAATTAAGATGGAATTCAAGACAAAATGATGTTGATATATCAGATTCAAGTGTGTAGCATCATTCATGACATTTTTAAGTATCTACATTTTTCTTCTCTTTGAAGCAAGGTACTTGTTATGTTGTTTGTCGATATTTGTATGATTTGTGAGTGGAATAGGCCTTAAAGTCCAAAATCATGAGAATTAGGGGCCTACAAATGCAGTTTTTAAGGGGTGATTGATGCAAGGGTGTCTAAAAT
The DNA here is from genome assembly GCA_007258455.2 of Sequoia sempervirens. Taxonomy (NCBI): domain Eukaryota; kingdom Viridiplantae; phylum Streptophyta; class Pinopsida; order Cupressales; family Cupressaceae; genus Sequoia; species Sequoia sempervirens. Next base: position 20,193 of record VDFB02056804.1, read on the forward strand.
AAGACCAAATTAATCACAAAATTGTCTCTTTCTTCAAGAGTATACAATTTTGGGTGACACATTAAGCCCCCACTTTAGCACCCATATGAATCTACATGCATATGTAAGCTAAAGGACTCTAAATAGTACACTTTTCTTCAGAAAATGATACTCATTCAGAAGATAGGACAATGAATCCCCTATTGTAGTTATCCACAAAACCACAACATTAGGAACTGCATCCTGCAATACAAATTCATTAGTTGTCCAAAATCCCTTTTATCTAACTTCTAGAAATCAAATTTAAGGGTAGATGAATGCCCCCCCTTGATTTTTCTTGCTTTACGAAGGTGGAATTAAGGTAGCAATATAGCCACATTGAATAAGAAACATCATATCATAAAACATTTCCATGTACCATTCCACATAACAATAAAAATTTGATGATGTCAGGTGTAGAATCATGATTCCAACACATCAAATGGCATAAAAAAAAAAGTTCCCTAACACTTGTTATGGTGTTTTGAATAGAAAGTACTTTATGGAATCGTAAGATAGGAAAAACCCTATTGTGATGCATAAGAGTAAAAATAATGGAAATAGTTAAAAGAGGTAAATGTTAAGTATTTTGTCACTTACTATTTCATTTTACCTTCTTGTAGCTTGAGAGTGACAAGTGAGTCATAAATATGTTGAGCAGATGAGATTACAGACCTACACAATTAGATGTTCTCCAACACTAGGTGGCACATGGCAAGGGTCAGGACAAGGTGAGACAATTCTGCTACCTGAATTATGTTTTTATATAATTATTTAATTATTTTTATACATATCTAGGTTAATTAACCTAATCTTGGAAAAAATGTTCATAAAGTGTCCCCTTTTTTTGCAAAATGTCTCATTTGTTCGCAAAGTGTCACTTTTTCTTGCAAAGTGTCCCACTTTTTTGCAAGGTGTCTTGTTTCTTTGAAAATTGTCTGAAAGGGGTTCTAAAGTGTCTAGGACCTTTAGGAAAGCACACTAGATAAAATTTAGTACACTTGCATGATGAATAATGTTAAAATTAAAGATATTAGAGGATTTTTAGAGCATATTTGTGTGATTTTGATAGGTACCCACTTGATTGCAATAGCGACTAGGGCTTGGATAGTTGAGCTTCTTAAGAGATTTATCCCCATCACTTTCAATAGAGGAGATAGATCACCTTTAGGCCATATGAATCTATTGGGCGTACCTCATGCCTCCCATGAGGTACCATGATGTGATGTTGATGGTTCTCTACAAGCACTGGGATGTAGATACATGCACATTCCACCTGCTGACAAGTGTGTTTTGATTCAGGGAGAGCGAGTACATTTCCAAAGAGACCGCACCTTCTATGCATAGAAGGATGATTTGTAGTATTTTCTAGATGATCTAGTTCATGATTATTAGGAGAGAGGGCGGATTGATCTACCAATGCTATTATATTCATGGGTGCTAGTGGTTAGGTAGATTATGATGCATACTATAGCACTAGTTCTTATCCCTAATGGGTAGGCAATGCATCTGGAGGGAGGACTAGTCCATTTGATTCAAGGGATCGAAGAGCATCACACAGTGTATGCCTAGGGTCAATGTATCCTGGAACATTTGTATTATGATCTTGGTCAATTCATTTTCTAAGAGGTAGATAGTATGGTGCATTGCACACTTCTATAGGTGTGGTTCCTAGAGAATATTACATGTACTAGACCAGTCAGCTTCCCATGTGCATCAACAATAGGGTATCCTTGGGATTTTAGCTATCCTCTATGACAATTGTGGCAATATGATGATTTTCATTTTTGGAGAGTATGATTTAACTGACTGGAGGTGGATGAGATCTTATGGAGACCTTAGTAGCTAACACTATAGTTTCCAGATCATACCAGACAGTTAAGGAGACTACAGTTGGATAAATTTCTTGTTAGTTGACATGACCAAGTAGTATGTCCTTCTTACTACAATTGAGTCATGTGGAAATTTGGATAGATTCAAACACCACCCTAAGCATGATCCTCTTTTAAGAGCTCAATGTAGAGTGCCCAAAGACTATGTGATACAATGCAGATCACTCTAGACCATGTGGCCAAGAGTGACTTTGACTTCTCTAATCATGACCAACCTCCAATCTCTGACACATATAATTTTGGTGCCATAGATGATTTTGAGGAGTGGTGGATGGTGACACGACCAAAACCGATATATCTAATGGACAAGCCGGTGGGAGATGCAGTTCCACTACTAGACGAGTGAGATGATAGAGAGGATAGGGCTAAGGAGACACACTATAGGGCTCCTAATATATTCACTAATTTCATTGATGATGAGTATGATGAGGATGTAGATCCATATTATTATGGCCATGAGGGAGAGGAGGAGGATGAGGATGAGGATGAGGAACAAGAGGATGAGGAGGAGGATCCACCCCTGAGTGAGAATGATGTGGTAGTGGATAAGGATCAACACAAGTAGGGAGATCCCTCTCCCATTCATATGAAAAGATCATGAGTAGTAGCTACAACAGGCACTATTACTCATAGTCGAAGAGAGGCTAGCACATCTTCTATGCCCCCTGCGAAGGATTATGTTGATATTTATTAGCCTACTAGAGATATAGGTGATGCTATTTGATTTTATGCATGTACCTTAGTGTTTGTACTTTTCATATATATATATATATATATCATGATGATGTTTACTAATTGTGTATTGTTTCTACCTTGCATGAGTGGCAATAGACTGGTGGGAGATCTACCATTAGATGGCTACAAAGATAGTGCCAACATCCATTGATGAGGATGAGATGGACTTAGATTAGGTTCCCCCATCTATTGTGGAGGAGGATCTAGAGTTCGAACATTCACGAGGTTATGAACAACATATGAGAGTGTGAGGAGATGATTCCACTGAGTTGAGACTCGAAGACAGTCATCCTAGACTCTAGTAGAGGTTGAGATACTTCAGGTAGAGGTAGTATGACTACATGCAAAGATGGAGCATATAGTAGGAGAGCATCAGGCGGCCCTTGGATAGATACTAATGAGGGCATAGCTCGAGACACATAAAATAACCCACAAACAAGAGAATAATTTTATTATTCAAAAAATGAAGCTTCTTACATGCAGAGGATCTCAAATCCCCAAGTTCTACAACACATGCAAGTT
>VDFB02056806.1:0-15937 GCA_007258455.2 Sequoia sempervirens
TGTGTAGTTTCACCTTAGGTAAAACTTCTGTTAAGAAACAATAAACAAGTGATTTTGCTTTGATTTCATTCAAGCTAGTCTTTTAGGTTCTTCCATCAGCATTTTGTAGTGCTTTTCTATTGAAACACTCTATTACATTTCATCATCTAGGTTTAAGATTACATACATGTTCCAAAGTTCGTTACCTTTCCCACACAGGGTTTTTAAGCATAAAGAGGAATATGTCATTCACCCTTTCACACACAGAGTTCTTTATCACTTAAGAAGACCAATCATTAACTCTTTACCAATCATAATTCTTACCATGTAAGAGGAACATTCATCCACCCTTTCACATAGTTTTTTACCACTTAATAGGAACAAGCAGCAAAGAATAGAGTTATGTCTGACCTCAATCTTTCACTAATTCAAAAGTACCTCGTAATATGATAAAGTCTCATAGAGTATTTTAGTATGATGAAGATATTGAAACCTTTTTACTTACTTATATCAATGGCCCCAACTTTCTTAAGTGATGTACTAACTTTTAGATATATTTATTGTGCTAACTTGATTTCTTACATTGTGCAGGCTTTACAATAATGGAAAACCTTAATTCAAATGTTTCTTAGGCTCAAATTAAATCACTGACTAGTGTTGCTTCTAATATAACAAATCCTACTATTGAGGTGAGTCTTAGGGGTAGAAAAAGAAAAAAACTGGAGAATCCTTGTGAATTGAATGATATTGGACATACAACAGAGATGTTAATCAATCTCAGTAGAGTGAGGGTTGATCAAGACATAGTTGCAGGAAGTGGTGGTAACAATGGCATGGAAAACACTAACCCTAACCCAAACACATCTAACAAAAAGGCTAACATAGATGATCATGGTAGGAGAGTTAGGGCTAGAAAAAGTGGTTGATTAATTGGAGTCATTGCATGTAGTCATTGGCAACCCAATGTATGGTATTCTATTAATTTTCTTCATTTATTCTTTTGTTTTATGTTACCTTCTAATTAAAATATAATGCATTGAACATTATATCTTTCTTCAACAAAAAATTGTGCGAAGATTTTTATATCAATCATTTAGGTCATATTGTATAGCTCATATTTAGGATGATTCCATTTTTTTGTGGGTTAATTTTTATGACTGAAAGGTTAATTGGAAACTTTTTGAGTGATGTTAAAAGATGTTTTGAGTTCAATAATAATGAATTCCTAAAATGTCTAACAAACAATATATTTCACTACAAAGAACACTTATAATATTTGTTTTTGATGATGACAAAAGAGAAGAATTTAGAAAAAAGTTGATGGGCACAAATAGTATGTACAATTTTTCTTTTTTAAATTTATTTGAATGTAGAAGATTTTTTAATAAAAAAGTGAATAATAGAAAGAGTTTCAATATTTTGAGTGTAATATATTATTAAATATTTAAATATTTATAATTCAAAAGAATTAATCTAATCTTTGGATCATGTTATTTGTGTTCTATTGTTAAATCAAGATTAAGTAATATGTTAATAAAATAAATTTTAAGAAAATTTTAATCATAAAGTCTTTCAACAAATTTAAATTATAGAGATTTAAATTTTTAAATATTCCTTTTTATAAATTATATTTTAAAATTTTATTATATATTAAAAATCATATTTTATTATATTAAAATATATTGTAAAAATAAATATACCATATTTTAAAAAAAATTAATATAAATATCCATTTCATCAAATTTTTTTGTATAATTAGTAATAAATTCACATTTATTTTAATGGTAGGTGAACATTTTATTGCTAAAGTTGCAACATTTTACAATTAACGTTGGTTACATATAGTTTCTTGTATATCCTCAGAAAAAGCTATGCTAGTCATAGGGTGATCGAGACACGAGGTTAAAATATCTTGATACAGACTATGACATGAATTTAATAAAATAGGTTGGTTACAACAGTTTTGAAACAATATATAAGTATGCCAATTCTTTACATTCTTGATCTTATTAATTTTCACTGGTTTTGTAGTGGAGAAAGGTGATTAATGTTGAGGTGAAAAAATTTGTAGACGAGCTTATTGAACAATCCAAAATATTTTCATAAGGTTGTACTAAAGGGTTAAATAATGAAGTTGGGCATGAACTTCTAAAATTGATCTCATTTTGTATGTAGGTGCTTGAATTCATGAGGTTTACTTATATATGTGGGCTTGGAACTGCCTACTTAAAAATGCATTTTCTTAATAATTATGTTTGTTTGTAAGTGCTTGTAACTATAAAGATATGTTTTAATGGAGTCGCGGGTGGGGCCAGGTGAGTAGGTGGTAAAATGGGTGTTTCAAATCTTTTGGTACTGAGCAGGGTGATGGCGATGGATCTGCGAAGGCCCAGGCGGGTCACGGGTCTGCCTCGAGTAAGAAGAAAAGCATGGAGGAACCAGAATGGGAGGATTCCCCAAAAAAGCATGTGGATGACCCAGGGGGAAGAATATTCTGGTTCCTCCCCCTGTTAAACTTGTCAATGATTGCCCTAAAGATAACCTCAAAGGTGCAGTGGGGTCTGGTGACATGAATGGCGGGCATCATAAGAAGTGGGCCTCAATGTTTGGGGTTAAACCTAATGGTAAGTATTTTTTTCCCCCTGTGCGCAACATCTCCAGCCCTATAGTTGGAAAATTTGTGATTTCTATTCCAGACGAGATCATTGATCATAATATTGCTATAATGGAAAATTCCCTAGTTGGAAAATTCATGGGCCAAAGGCCAAATATTGAGATTGTTAGGGATTTCGTCAAAAAAAAATGTAGAACAAATGGTAGTGTCTCTGTTGTAGCTCTCCCAAAAGGATTCTTTGCTTTTGAGTTCTCAAACAGAGAAGACATTAAGGCTGTTAGATGCAGAGGACCATGGGTTATTGGAAAATCAACTCTTGCACTTAAGAAATGGTCTTCAAACTTAGATCTAATGGACTCCATCTTTGAGACTGATCCGGTATGGGTTAGGCTTCATGGTCTTCCTTTGGAATACTGGAACAAGGATGTTTTTAGGGGGATAGCTAGCTCCTTTGGGGAGCTATTATTGGTTGACCCTATGATAGTAGCAAGAAGGAGAATGGTGTTTTCCAGAATATGTGTGGGTGTTTCTCAGGAAGTGGATCTTCCCTCCTCTATGGAGATCCACTCAGAACTTGGCTCTTGGTCGCAGGCTATTGAGTTTGAGACCATCACTTTTGCCTGCTTCAACTGCAAAAAATATAGCCATTGGGCAAAGCATTTCCCCCTTAAGGCAGTAAAAGAAATGAAAAACCCTAAAAGGGCCTCAAAAGTGGTAAGGAAAAAGAAGCAGGAGGAAAAATCTGTAACGGAGCTAGTGGGAAAGGTTGCAGAAACCCCTGTTAATCTTTTAGGTGACGCTGGAAATGAAGGCTCCACCATCCAGGTTCCCCAAACTCTTGTTCCTGAGGTTAAATTTGGTTCTTAGGACAAAGGGGAAGGAATGGATTGTAATGCTGGGAACTTGGCTCTAAGCAAGGCAGATGTTTCTCAATACAATATCTCTGATGATGTTGGAAATGAAGGCTCTGCCATCTAGACCCCCCAAGTTTTGGTACCAGAGCTTATCTCTGATTCTCAGGACAAAGAGGAAACTGTGGAATGGGAAGCTAGGAAATTAGCCCTAAGCAAGTCGGATGATTCTATTACTTCGGAGATGAGCCCCATCTTTCGAGACCCCGTGATGCTAGGGATGGACGATATTCCTACTCAGGGTCTTTCTTTGGAGGTAGGGATTCCCTTGATTGTGTCTCCGGTTAGGAAAAATAACCTAGGTGTTGATTCTTGTTCGGACGTGGCTTCTTTTGATGTCGTTAGAGACCCTTATTCGGACCCTAGCCAAGCAAGCCTTCTTGAAAGAAGTAACTCCTTGCCTTGTGGGAATGGGCTCATGGAAACCCTCCTCTAGGAGCAGAAATTCTTCTATGAAAAAGAATGGGAATCTAGCAAAGAATCAGATAGTCAAGATGATACAGATAGAGAAGAGTTGCTATCAAAGAAAAAGAAGAAAAAATTAAAAATCAAAATCAAAATCACCCCTTTGTGGGATTTCAACAAGATCGAGAGCAAAAGTGGACTGTGGGGCAATATCTCTGGCCAAAAGAAGAAGACCCAAAAATTTGATAAGAGAGCACCATAGCCTTCAAGATATTATGGATGGCTTCCAAAAAACCATCCTGGAGCTCCTTCTTTCTCCTAAATTCCCATGAAGTTATTGTCCTGGAATATAAGGGGACTAAATAACCCCCATAAAAGCGGGATATTTCCATAATTTGCTTGGGATGACCAAAACTGATATTATTCTCACCTCCCATTGAGAGCCAAAATGTTAAGTGAAAAGGTGGAAAATATTTCTTTGTTCTAGCACTGTTCCATTCAGGGCAGTGATTCTGCTGGTGCTTCTGGTGGGGTTGCGACTTTTTGGAATTGTAAGGTCATAAGAGGTGATCCTCTTTTTTCTCATCCTAATCATGTTGCTACTAGATTTACTCATATTAGGGACAACTTTAGCTGGATCTAGTCTAATATTTATGCTCCTAACTATAAAAAATCTTGGAAGGCTTTTTGGAAAGAGCTAGCAACTTTTTGAAATATCTTTCAAAATGACCCATGGGTTGTCATGGGAGATTTTAACTCACCCCTCCTTTAGGGCGAGAAGTTTGGTGGCTCTCAGATTAATGAAGAAAGCAAAGAAGATCTCTTGGATTTCATCAACAATTAGGCCTTGATCGACCTGGACTTGCAAGGGAGCTCTTACACTTGATCGAATTGAAGAGTTTTGTCTGATCTGATCCAGGTGAGACTTGACAAAACCCTTGTTTCTGATATTTGGATCTTAAATTATTGTTTCTCTTTGAAAACCCTCCCTAGGATTGGATCTGACCATTTTCCTGTTAGTTTTGTGGAAAACCCTTTAAAAATTAAGAGGAATACTCCCTTTTGCTTTGAGAAGATGTGGCTTTCCCATCTGCTCCTCCGAGAGGAAATAAGAAAATGGTGGAATATTAAAATTAAGGGTACTGTCTTATTTAGAATCACCAAAAAACTAAGAGAAGTTAAAATAAATATCAGAAAGTGGAAAAAAGAGTCTTTTGGCAATATCTTTCAAATCAAATCTGATCTTTAGTTTAGGCTGTCTGAAATCCAAAACAAAATTCAGAAGGAAGGCTACTTGAATGAAACCAAGGAAAAAGAAAATGAGATCCTCTCAAAACTTCACGAGATAATTGCTAGAGAAGAGAAATTTTGGAGACAAAGATCTAGAGCTCTCTAGCTAAAGGATGGAGACAAAAATACCAGATACTTTCATCTTTCAGCTTCTAAACACAGGGCAGCTAACAAAATTTCTACGATCGTGGTTGATGGTAGAACTTATGAGGAGGAAGAGGATATTAGAAGAGAAGTTGTCCTATTCTTCGAGAACCTCCTATTTGAGAAAGAGGGTATTAACTTGGAGGATCAAAATTAGTTATTGGAGGCTATCCCCAGGATTGTTAACTCTAGAGACAATGTAATGTTGACTGATATACCCACTAGTGAGGAAATTAAAAAAGTTGTTTTCTCTTTTGAAGGAAGCAAAGCACCTGGTCTTGATGGCTTCCCTTTACTTTTCTTCTAGTGGTTTTGGGACATTGTTGGGGAGGATGTTGAGAAGGCGGTGAAAGAGTTCTTCCGCTCTAGAAATCTGTTGAAGGAGTTAAATGCCACTTTCTTGGTTCTTATTCCTAAAAAACTTGGAGTGCAGGATTTTGAAGGCTTCAGACCTATCAACCTCTATAATTCATTCTATAAAATTATTTCGAAGGTGCTTACCTCTAGGCTACTTCTTATTCTGCCCTCTATAATTGCTCCTTAATAGAATGGCTTTGTGCCTAGAAGACAAATTCTTGACTCTATTGTCCATGCTCATGAGAATGTTCATTCCCTCTCGGTCTCTAAATCGGAAGGATTTCTTCTTAAGCTTGAAATTTTGAAAGCTTATGATAGGGTGGACTGAAACTTTCTATTTAAGATCTTAAAGTCTTTTAGCTTCAATGAAAGGGTTTTGTAGCTTATTGAACAACTCATCACTTCTGCTTCTGTGGCGGTTCTTATTAATGAATCCCCTTCCACTTTCTTCCGTAGTTCCAGAGGGTTAAGACAGGGAGATCCCATTTCTCCTATCCTCTTCACAATTATGGCGGAGGTTTTTGGTAGGAATATGAGTAAATTGGTTGCTCAAAGAGCTATTATGGGGCTCAAACCATCATCAAACAATTTGATATGCTCTCATCAATAGTTTGTGGATGACACTTTGCTAATGGGAAGGTCTGTTGTCTTGGAAGCTAAAGAGATGAAGAAACTTTTGGATACCTATGGTAGAGCTTCTGGTCAGGTGATAAATAAGCAAAAAAGCTCATTGTACTTCTTTAACATACCTTTACATAGACAGAGAAAGATAGCTGAAATTCTTGGTTGCAAGATTGAGTCCCTTCCTGCTACTTATCTGGGATTGCCTCTTTGTTTAAAACCCTCAGATACTTTTTGGATCTCTCTAGTTGATAGGTTTGGGAAAAAACTCTCTAGCTAGAAAGGAGCTCACCTAAGCCAAGCCAGAAAACTCCAGCTTCTTAAAGCTTCTCTGTAGAATCTCCCTATCTATGTTCTTAGTCTTTTCAAAATCCCATCTAAATATACTGAAACCATTGAGAAGATCCAAAAGAGATTCCTTTGGTCGAGAGTCGAAGAAAGAAAAAGAATGCCCCTTATTGGATGGGATTTGGTTTGCAGATCTAAAAAGGATGGAGGCCTTGGGTTAAGAAAAATCAGACTGCTGAACAAGTCGCTCCTAGCTAAACAGATATGGAGACTTTTCTTTTCCTCTGGAGAATGGAGTGAAATAATTAAAAGCAAGTATTTGTAGAATAACAATTCCCTCAAAGATCTTATTGAGAATCCCAACCTTCTGAGAGGATCAAGTTGCTGGAACTATATGATTGATGGGATAAAGGTGGTGAAACTGGGATTGAAATGGTAGGTTCACAATGGTAACTAGGTTAGATTTTGGGATGATTGTTGGCTGCATAATGAACCTCTATCTTAGGATAGGAATCTCAGTAGATGGGCTGAGTTTTGCAAAGATACTTTTGGCCTTTTTGTTAAAGACTACTGGTGGGATGGTAAGTGGATCAATCTTCCTTTGATAAACCCTGTGCTGGTTTCTGTTTACTCCTCATTGAATGTTGTTAGACTTTGCTTTAATTAGGAGGATCGTCTTATATGGAAGTATGAGCCTTCTGGGTGCTTTTCTGTCTCTTCTGCCTTTGCCCGGATTACAAATGCTCTTAACCCTCCCCCTCTGTGGTCGCAAGCCTGGACTAAGCATCTCTTGCCTAAGGTTAACATTTTTTTATGGTCTTTGCTGCAAAATAAAGTTCTAACTATGGATAATCTTAGCAAAAGAGGATTTCTGCTCCCCAATAGATGCTACCTCTGTAAAAGCAATGCTGAATTGGTTAACCACCTCTTTATCCACTTTCCTTTCTCCTCCTTAGTTTGGGATAAGCTTCTGAAATGCTGGTATTTTTCCTGAGTCCCCGCGGAGTTGGTTGAGGATTTTTTTGTTCAATGGAAAGCCCCTTCTTTCAACCCCTTTATTAAAAAATTGTGGGCTTTTTCGTTCCCCCATGTGACTTGGGGAATTTGGAAAGAGAGAAACAACCGGATCTTCAGGGATAAGGAGTCTTCGGAGGAAATTGTGTTTGAGAGAATTCTTAGGATGATCAAAGAAAACTTCTCTATTGTTCCCTTCAGGAAGGACAAGGTTGATACTGTGGTTTGTTCTCCTTTTGCTAACCTGATTGCCAGGGAATGGAGAATCAAATGGGATATTACCAATGCTCCTAATACTACCAAGAAGTCCAGGGATGGAGTTTGCTGGAGTTTTCCTATAGAAGGCTAGGCCAAAGCCAACTTTGATGGTGCGGCCAAAGGAAACCCGGGGAAGGCTGGGTGTGGTGGGGTCCTAAGGGATTCGGTAGGTAACTTTATGGGAGATGTTGCCACTCCTCTAGGGGTCCAAACCAATCATGTGGCGGAAGCGGCGGGGGCTTATTACATAATCAACCTGGCTGTGGGAATTAAATGCAAAAATCTATGGCTTGAAGGTGACTCAAAAAATATAATTGATAGCCTTTGTGGTAGGTCCCAGCCCGCATGGTCGATTAAAAATTGGATAGAAGATGCTAAGGTTTTACTTAGTAAATTCGATAGCATAAAAATAACTCATGCTTACCGTGAGGCGAACGCGGTGGCGGATTTTTTTGCCAATGAGGGAGTTAAGAGTGACAAAATCCTCATGTGGCACAAAAATACTGACCTCCACTTCGATGTTCAAGCTTTATTGGAGCTCGACGCGGTGAATGGAAAAGAGGTGGCGTCTTGTAATAATGAGGAAGGTACGAATCATGAATAACAAAATTAGAAGATATAATGGGGCCGAGAGGATCTGGCAGATAAATTATTTACTTTGGCACGCTTTGTGGGTCCTGCAAAGCAAAGGAACTCTCTAGAACAGGTTTTCTGTCTGCAACAGTATTCGAACTAAGATCTCAAATATGGGCGGGGAACGGAAGAGGGTTGAACCTACCAGCTTCGAGTCACACACCAAGAACACCAAAGCGTGGAGTAAAATAAGAAGGGGTGGCTTACTTCCGTTCATTGAGAAACTCCATGGCCCTAAGGAGGAGATTACAAATTTCTTTGAGAAGAATTGGAATAATGGGGAGGTTCTCCTCTTTGGGAGGAAAGTTTAGATTGATGAAGCCTTGATTGCGGAGGTGACTGGCATTCCGATGGAAGAGCATAAATTTTTTAGAGATAGGAAATTCTCTGACAAAGCTGTGGTGAGGTTCCCTAAATCTGAGATGGAGAAGCAAAAACCTGTCAAGACGACGAATAGTTACTATGAAGTGGACACTATAAAAGCTTTATGGAGAAAAGTGCTAAGGGTTGTCATGGAGTACATCACTCTCGACGACCGCTTCACTAGGGTTTATGGATACCACTTCGTGCTGCTCAATCACTTCCGGCATAAGGTGCGTGTCTCTATCCCCTTATTCTTGCTCTGCTCCCTGAGAAATAGCTTTTTCCCGACAGAAGCCTAAAAGGACCTCGATTCTTCAGTTACCTGCCTTTATGCCCACGAGTGTACACTTTAATATTCCTTCCTTTCCAACTCCTATAGCCCCTTTTGGAGCTTTTTAATAAGATACAGATACCTTCAAGCCTAGCATTTCTTGATTCCAAAGTTTCCCGTCGTGGTCAAGAGCTCTCTTCACCTCCTTCAGCCTCTTCACTCGCCATTCCCCTTTTTGTAAATTTACTTATCTCGCCTGGGGCCGGGTCAAGACCTTTAACCCTAACGCCAAAGGTGTGAGCTCTAGCTCTCCGGTTAATAAGCTTGTTTCCTACCTTGATGACTCCCCTGTTGCTTCTGCTAAAGCAATCGGGGTTAGTCTTGAGAACCCCCACGTCCCTCAGAACATTCAACAGGAGAATTATAGCCCTCCTAGAGGTGCGGAGTCAGTGATTTTTGGGGCCAATTCTGAAAGTGACCCCCCTTTTGACTTCGTTGGAAATGCCAAGAATTGTTCTTTGGACCAATTGAATTCTTCCAAATGGTTATTTCATGAAATAAGTGAGCTGAAAACTAAAAATCTATCTCTTCATAGTAAGCTAGGGGAAATTGAAGCCAAAGTTGCAGGGCTAATTCAGCTCGAAGCGGAGAAGAATACCAATGTGAAGGATAACACACAAAAGGACAACACAGTTGAAAATGATATTGAAAAAATTAAAGGAACCATGAAAAAAATCGCTGATCAAAACTATAGAATTGCTAGACATAACTCTATCATCATCAAAGCCATGTCCGAAAGACTGGAGAAAACCCAGAAGAGAGCTCTGATTGTCGACCTTGATCAGGAGAATGACCAAGATGAGGAAGCAGGGATCTCTAAACGAACCAGATCAAGCATGAAAAGAAAATCCCTGACCAACCCAAATATGACTCAGATCTTTATGGAGGGGGCGATGGAAATTCGGAAGAGAGGTTGCGCACGAGCTTCTCAAATCGGCGAATTAGCCGTGGTCGCCTTTTGTCCGTTGCTAGTCGCTTGTATGGTTTTAGTGGCTTTTTGGTGTAATGTTAAACTAGCTTTTTATCTTTTTGGCAACCTTTTGTTTTTCGAACCTTTGTTTTGGTCTTTTCTTAGTTTTGTTACTCTATGGTTCGGTCCCTCAAAACCTTTTTATCCCCTTTATCAAAAAAATCTATGATATATTTCTAACTTATTTATATTTGAATTGTTTTTCTTTTTTCCCCTTCAATTTATTGGCCATTTTGGAGTAACTTATGTGTTAGATGCTCCTGGGAAATGTCTCAGTTTCCAAATGTGTCAATATTATTGTTTGCTTTTATAGTTGAGTCATAGTCATAAATATCTCATTATTGCCACTATGCTGAGTTTAATTGCCTTGTAGGATACAAATGTGAATCCATCCTTAACAAGTGATGTGCTATGATTTATAGATGTTGGAGATGTTGTCCCATCTCTAGTCCTCCAACTAATGTCTTACCAAAAATTAGGAGGTGATCAAAGCCTAGTCGACCGGTACAGAGTCGTCATGTCTCATGGAACCCACATGTAGATGGGAAATTTTCCTACAAAATACAATGACCTTTTGTTTATAGGGGAATTGAAAATAGGTTCGATTGTGTGCTTGACAAACTATTTGTCTAGAAATCTATGGGAATCGAGGTTTGATATAGTTTTTCCTTGCTTGTACTTGTAGTTTCTTGCTTCCTTGTTTGTGGGGGCTGCCTTTTATAGTATTTAATGTTTGTTTCATTCTAGGGAAATTGTCATACTGTCCCTAGATGTCAAAATGACAGATTGCCAACTAATTGGAAAACCTAAATATTTGTTTAGAGATCAAGAAGAACAAAAAGTTGGCTGCAACTCGCCCTCCCCATCCAAATGAGCCTCTACCTTTGGAATTAATACATCCCCATGGCAGCATGATGCTCCTGCAAAAATTAGCCCTGTTAAAGGGTTGAATATTTACCAAACCAAATGGATGATAAAAGACCATGTAAGAACAAAGAGGGATATGCACCATTATAGCAGGCAAGGGCGTGAGGGGTAGGTATTCAACTTTGATATTATTGATGATGAGGGCACAAAAATATGGATTACGTGCTTTAATGACATTGTAGAGGTACATTATGATAGGGTTGAGGTGGGACATACTTATTATGTGTCAAAGGGATCGGTGAGATAGGTAGACAGAAAATTTAATAAGTTAAACAGTGAGATGGAAATAATTTTGGATCAAAAATCAATGTTAAAATGTTGTGATGATGAGGCCTTTGTGCCAAAGAAAGTATTTAAGTTCACCCCATTCAATGAAATTGCAAATTACACTAATAACAATTTAATTGATGTTATTGGCATTGTGGTGCATGTGGGAATGGTATCGACTATACAAAGAAAGGATCAGTCCCAAACAATTTGGAGGAGTATTAAACTTAATGATTTGTCATCCTTTTCAATTTATGTTTATTTGTGGGGCTCAAATTAGGATGCAAAGGGTCATGAGTTGAAGAGGTTGTACACCCCTGGTTCAACTCTAATCCTTGCTGCTAAAAATGCACATGTTGGGTACTTCAATGGAGTTGTTCTAAACATAGTCACAGCGACTCTTATATATATAAATCCTGACATACCAGAAGCACAACCATTGATCAAAAGAGGATATATTGATCTACCTACTATTGATCCCCCCTGGGAAGTCCATCGAAAGGTTGCTTTGGGAAATGGGAGAGTCACTATTGCATATATGTTGGACCACTGCCTTGGCTTTCTAGAGACTTTGCAAACTACTCTCAAGGCAACAATAAAATTTATAAAAATTGATGCATTATGTTATGTTGCATGCCCATTGGAGGTGAATGGTAGGCAATGCAAGAAAAAGTGTGAACAATCTAAGCAAAATACATGGTTCTACCCAAAATTCCAGACAACAATAGCTGACTGTGACTTTCGATATTTATTGCAACTAAAGATAGAAAACCA
Organism: Sequoia sempervirens; assembly: GCA_007258455.2. Taxonomy (NCBI): domain Eukaryota; kingdom Viridiplantae; phylum Streptophyta; class Pinopsida; order Cupressales; family Cupressaceae; genus Sequoia; species Sequoia sempervirens. The sequence goes on from VDFB02056806.1 coordinate 12,147, forward strand.
CACAGGTGAGCTTTGGGCAACTGCTTTTGATGAGGCTATAACAAGCCTATTACAAATGTCAGCAAAACAACTTTACATGTTGCAATATCTTAAAATACATTGTAGGCACCAAAAATTCTACTATAACTAGATTTAGTTATCCATTTACATAACTCCAATTACGACCCTTAGTAATTGGAGCTATGTGAATGGATAAGTGAAACAATTTATAGTAGAAAATTTGATGCCTAGCACATTGTATTTTAGGATATGACTTACAACTCAATGTAAGAAAGTATGAATATAATTTCATTTAAATAGACCATCTAAATATATTTATAAAATCATGCATTTAAATGAAATTATAGAGTTGTAAGTCATATCCTAAAATACATTGTAGGAACCAAAATTTCTACTATAATATGGTTTCACTTATCCATTCATATAACTCAAATTACTACCCTTAGTAATTGGAGTTATGTGTTCATGGATAAGTGAAACTAGTTATAGTAGAAATATTGGTGCCTAGTATAATGCATTCTAGGATATGACTTACAACTTAATGTAAGACAGTATGACTATAATAATTTCATTTAAATGCACCACCTTTAAATATATTTATAAAATCACACATTTAAATGAAATTATAGAGTTGTAAGTCATATCCTAAAATAAATTGTATGCACCAAAATTTCTACTATAACTAGTTTCACTAATCCATTCACATAGGGCCAATTTGTAACTCCAATTACTACCCTTAGTATTTGGAGTTATGTTAATGGATAATTGAAACAATTTATAGTAGAAATGTTGTTGCCTAGCACATTTTATTTTAGGATATGACTTACAACTTAATGTAAGAAATTATCACTATAATTTCATTTAAATGCACCACCTAAACATATTTATAAAATCATGCATTTAAATGAAATTATAGAGTTACAAGTCATATCTTAAAATACATTGTAGGCACCAAAATTTCTACTATAACTAGTTTCCCTTATGCATTAACATAACTCCAATTAATAGCCTTCCAAGATTATTTCAATAAAGTATTTGATTGATCATTTATGATTATTTAATATTATTTTGTATTTGATTGATCATTTATTGTATTAAATGTACACCATCACCAAGAATGGTATTATGCATTCACTTAGTGAGGCATCCAAAAAGGCCTAGATGTGTGCAATGACAAAATGACACACTTAAGATGTCAATCATAATAGAATATCTCCTCTAACATGAAGTATGTTGATTTCTTTGTGCTCTTTTTTATGACCTAAATTGTATTGTATTATTGTATTAATCTTGGTATCAACAATTTATTCTCCTCTCTTAAAATGATTACACATTGGGTATATATATAGGGGCATGTCCCTTAGAACCACCTAAATCTTTAATACTATCATGCGCAAACTTTCTTATAATTAAATATAAGCCAAGCTTGTATCTTAAAATACATCATGTTCCTAAATACAAGTTATGTATGATTATCTTCATACCCTTAGTTATATGTGTGTGCATGATAATTAACCATTCACTCTCTATCTTAAGGGAGCCACTAATCTAATTTTTTTGGTTCATACATACATTGAAATTAAGCACATACACTTAAAATTCTAACTAAATTTACATGAACATTCCCTATCACTCTCATTATTACCCGTCAAAGAGAATTCCAAGTGGCTATATTATTTTGTGTTCTTTTATTTTATTAATCATTTAATTTTTTGAAGTAGGAAATATCAGTGCCAATGATATTTAAATTTGTCTTATTGGGGGCCATCCCAAAAAGCCCTAGATGATTTTAATTTCTCATTATAACTATGTAGTGCATTTTTTATTTTTCTTTCTTAATTAATTTTATAGTTGTGTATAATTTAAAAAGGTTGAACACTTAAGATTTCATTTGTACTAGCATATATCCTCATCTCACCTATAAATTCCAAATGGTTATTCATAGCACCACATAATTATATTATAGTGTAGAATTTCCTATGGTTGATTGTAATTTGTATCCTAAAATACAATATGCCCCTAAATATAAGTTATGCATGATTATCTCCTTATCCCCACTTATATAGATGCATTAAACTTAATCATACACTCTTTATCTGAATGTACACTCTTATCCTATATTATACACAATTGTATGATTGTTATTTGGAATTTAGAGATACCTTGCATTTTTAAATGATAATATGTGAGATTCTTTGTTTAAGACTTTAGATTTCCTACGAAGTTAGTCAAATTTAATCCTCATGTTCATAATTCTTAAAGCATTCAAGATTTATGTATTTATATTCTTACATTACTTTTACATGTGAATGTTTCATTAGGATATTTTAGTACCACTTTTTTTATACCTGAAATTTTTTATAATCCTACTTTCTTCGTTTCTCCCTCTTTTTCATAGATAGTTGAATGAACTTAAAATTTTTCTTATTTTTACTTCATGACAAAAGATACTTATTGCTCATATTTCCTATTTTTTATAATTTCCTACGGAGCATCTTACTAGAAAAATGATTATTGCATATTTACCTTTAGTGAAATAAAATAAGTACATATTTGTAATTTTTTGTTTTAATTAAATGCAAATCTTTGTATTTATATAGATATGGTTGATGATTAGGGATCACATCATTCCACCCAGTCTCAGGAGCAACCTGAGGATAGATCTAATTTTTATAATCATAGCATTAGGAGATTAGAGAATGCTTTGAGATGTTTGGACCAAACAATACAAAAATCCCCTAATCTCCCTAATAGAGATAGATTAGTTAGGATTCAACAAGAGACCAAACGTATGTTTCACACATTTTGATCTTATAATCCTTATGATGAGGTCAGCACTGAGGATTTTTATAGGTCCCTTGCCAGTAGTGTTATTGGCACTATGAAAATTGATTTTGTTTCTTAGAGAGTTTTAGAACATAATGTGCAGAGCATGTTCCCTTATTATGTGGGACAAAACAAAGTTAGAGAATATGTTGTTACAAGATGTAAAGATGAGCTTGTTGCTCCATTTATATATCCCAGATGGTTGGTAGCCCATCACAAATGGCCTCATAATGATGAGTTGCCACTTTATTTTTGCAAACAATTATATGTTGAGTTCCATTTAGGGTTAGATGTGGATGAAACATCTATTCCTTCACATGTTGGTCAGGGAAAAGGGAGGTTTCCTGACAAATCTAAATTTAGATGTGCATATTTGCCACCTCCCATCAATAAGAGGGCATTAGTTGGCCCAAACCTTTTAGTTCTTCCAAAACATTTGGAACTAGTAGTAGCAGGAGGTGTAGCAACTGCACCTACTAGATCTTACCTTTTTTATAGTATTTCCATGATTGCTATTTAAGTTGATCAGATGTCATCTGATCATGTAGGTAGATACTTATTACGTCCACGAATTATCCTTCCTCACACTGAGGCTACATCTTACAATTATGATCCATACATTCATGCATAGCTACCATCATCCAGATGAGTGAAGCCACTCTACATAATGTGTGTTTGATTTCCATTAATGATTTACTATCATCATACTAGTTAATTAGTGATGAGTATGGGATTCCTTTAGATTTTGTACTAGCTCATATTAGATGACATTTTAGTAGATAGTCAGGTTGAGGTGAGGCAACTTCATAGTATTATCAACATATTCCAAACCAGCCTACAGTCCTTGCACATCGGGTTGAGGTTACTGCACATGATGTACATATCACATACAACTCACTTCTCTATGACACTGGTCCTTTACCTGATATAGGTGTCTGTGATGTGACTATACATTCTTAGGACAT